>LR736861.1:882757-937914 GCA_902654985.2 Oryctes borbonicus | reverse complement strand
TTTCAGTTCTTTCAGTTCTTTCAGTTCTTTCAGTTCTTTCAGTTCTTACATTCATAATCTCCAACTTATACTTACAATTAAGCAAACTAATTTACGATTTTTAATAACTCATAATTAGCTTAAATTATTATAACTATTTACCGTAAACGCCGGTTGTAACTCTTAATTATTATGAATACATCGTTTAGTCAGTGACCCGACAAAATAGCTACGATAAAATAGCCCCGAGAAAGTAGCCCACCGACAAAACAGCCCACTAACAAAAGAGCCTCCGTCAAAGCAGCCCCCGACAGAATAGGCCCCGTCAAAATAAATACCATACATATTTAGAAGATTTCTAATTATACGTATATATTTATGCATAATATATGTTTATTTATTTATTAAAGATTGAAATAATTAGGTATAATTGTAAAATAAATTGTCAAGAGAAAATAAAAACAAATGAAATTATGTATATTAGTTACAATATTGTCCATTTACAATGTTAGATTGCTGGAGATTCTAGGGAAGCACGATATAAGGTCGTCGGCGGTTAATTTTTAGGTTGTTTACTTGTTATGTTCTTATTTAATATATTTTTCTTTATATTCCTTAATTTTCTATCTGAATTTATTATAACATGAGAAAATTTAAATAACTCATAAACTATTAGAGATAGATATAGGCAGTGTTGATTAACTCTTAGAGAGAATAATCAGACAAATCACATGCGTTCAAAATGGCAACCTCGTAACTTAAACACTTTCTCAGTTACTGACTTTTCATTCTTCTCAATAAGACGCCAAAATTCATTAAAATCCGTTTTTTTCTCAAAAACGGTTACTTTAACCGTCCTATCTTTAGGAAAACAAAATTTATATAGAGTAAAATTAGTATAATAAAATTGAAATAAGCAAGTTGGCATTCGTTTTCGGTATAATCGAAATAATTCAGTATCCAATATGCGAATATTCAAGTAGTAGTAATTCCTAGTATTTGGCTAACCGAAGGTTTAAACGCCACAGCATGTATATCTTTAGCAAGCCAAAAGTTTGCAGTATTTCGTCCTGCCATATTATATTTTTAAACGAAAAACTTATTTGCAAAGCTCCATATTCCTTAAAAAATTCCAGAACAGTTTCTTTATCAGATTCTCGAAAAATGTATAGGGTGTTTAGTTAAAAAAAAAATAAATAAATCAAACATGGCAATGATGTCGATCTCCATCTTGTAGAAATTTCGATGCATTACTGATGAGTCATCCTGTACATATTTTTTTATAATCTAAATGTTGTACTACGTAGTATTTGATTGTCAATGACTTTGGTCAGCGAGATTATATTTTCAACTGTTTGTATAAGTATTGATTGTATCTAAAGCATACCTGTGATTATATTGGATTAAATAGGCATGGGGTTTGTTCTCTATTTGTATCGTACGTATAGCTAATATTTTCGTTATTTATAAATATCATTGTAACTCGCAATTATGACTTGTAATTTCGTTGATAACAACCAATGTAATAACAGAAACATTTTCTGTTGGTATAATATAGGTCTTGTAAGTTTATCTGAAATTGTACGATGTCTGTTGATAAGCAGTAGTAGTTTTATAATTGAAATAATTGGTCTAAAGATGAATCAAACAGTTGTTTTCTGGAATTTCATTCAGAAAAACTTGGTTTTTTAAAAATACACTTATTTCGGATATCAGTGTTCAATGTCTTGAATTTACATCGGTTCATCGCGATTTTTAATTTAGAAACTACGTTTTATCTGTGTTACACGAATAACATCAGATCTGATCGAAATTTAAAAATGTCGAGTATTTATTTCCTATATCAATTCTAATCGCAACATCAAGCCTAAATAAGAATGCAATAGGGAATAATTCTGCAAATAGTGCTAAAAATCAAATCAGTTTCTATGTCGTTAATCATACCGCCTTACCGCAATAACTTTCTTAAAAATAAGAAGTGTGTTCGCAGAGAGAAAAATTTCTTTAAATCAGAGAGATAGCTATTGAGTTAAGAAATAAAACTTTGGAATAGTGGCAAAGCATTCTGTTGTTCAAACAACATCGTAATTTTTCAACTGAATATATTAGTTTAAAAAAGCAAAACACAAATATACTTTTTTGTCGTGGATCTTCACAAAGTGGCCAACTTTACATTAGTTTATTTTAAAAGAAGCTGCTTTATTTAACAGCACAGTTTATCAAATTAAAGAAATATAAGTAACAAAACACATTTCTTTGTCTTGCTATCTGTAGCCAAGTACGAGCAACTACAGTCCTATGTACATCTTCAATTCATTACAAAATTTGAAGCAAATTCAAGTATGCAGAGTGATTTAGACAGACCACTGTTGCTACCCCCGTTCTTATTTGTCCTACAAAATGGACGAGATGTTTTCTTTGATTTCAACCTTCAAATGTTGATTATTCTTTTTATTTAATTCAATTAATTTTGCAAACAAAGTATTTGAAAAGTGAAATGAAAGAAAACAATTACAATATGAACGTAAGTAGAAACTGACAGGTAGAAATATAGTTTTCTTTTTAATTAATAAGAAAAGAAGATAAGATAAAGAAGTGATAAAACTGAACTTTTAGAAAGAAAAATAAATAATAGTAGATCACTAACAATTAACATTTTCAGGTGCTGTTTGTTGTATGTGCTTTTCTAATTAACCTATACTGTTGTGTATTCATATTCTTCCATAAGCTTCCGACAAATTTTGCAAACACTCTTTCCAAATAGTTTTTAAATAATAAAAAAAATATCGTTGCATAGACATTTATTTGCATATACAAAACGTAAAATTCAAATAAGTTATTAATTGGTCAAACGAAAATAGCGATAGAAACTAGATCCAAAGAACATATAAGAAATTATCGCTACGGCAGATTGGACGCGTCGAATGTAGCACAACATATACATGAAACCAGGCATAGTATTAAATTAGAAAACTTAATTAAAAATGTAACGTCGCCGCGAGAATTAGATGCGTACGAGACGGTTTACATAAAAAGTAGTAAAAATCTGATGAACAGAGAAAACGGACCGTTGTCGTACTCTGTCCTTTTTTATCTTTTGCAGTAGGCTGGCACTTGTTTATATTTTGTGTTATAAAAGAGATCTTCCCTTCTATCTGGCCGTGTTTTTCACATGTCGTGGTTTTAAGACGTGTAGGGGGTAGAATAGGCACTTGTAAAGAATATCTTTTCTAGGAAGTATATTTATTGATTTTGATTTTATGTTGTGTCCGTCCATTTTTACAAATATTTTATATCTGCACCATTTTAATATTTGGGGCATTTTTTTTAAATCTGGCAGCGTATGTGACAAGCATAGAAAAATTACAGTTTTAGCAATTTGATTTCACAGACAGATTTGACTGTTTACAGAGCTGTTTTTGTCATTTATTAGGTTTCTTAGTTAGAAAATATATTTAACAAATATAACAATTTAACCATATAAAAACGTTTAACTCTACTCTTATATTCAAAAAAGGTTTTTATGTTGCTGATTTGATGTGATATGAACTTGTTATTAGCTGCAGTTATAAGATCGTATTATATAAAAATTTCAGTTAGTATGTTATAACCAAAATGGTACACTTTGTGCAGGGTATGGCAAAGGTCCATCAAAGTTCTTAATTAAATAAATTATTAGAAGGGCGCCAGGAGTTTTGTTATTTAAAAAAAAGAACTACAAAAAAACTTTGTTGCATATTGTAACATATTATTAACATAAACTTAATCAACATTTTATTTTGTTTGAATATGTTAAAAAAAAACGAATTAATAAAACAAGAAACCAATGATCCCAGGTATTTGCTCGATTAGGTTTGCTGGCACCTCGAATTCGTCTTTTGGAATTTCTCCCGGGTACCTTGAATCACCGTGCGCTGGGGGAGGGAAATAAAACAAAAAAAAGTGAAAATGAACAACGAAGCCGGAAAAAAAAGAATAAACTCGGGCAATTGGCAAAATAATCTAAATAACAAGAAATTTTAACTGTAAAACAATTTTAAACAATACAGAATTAACATTAAAGAAAAATTGTTAAAGTTATACGGTAGAATATAAAATTAGGCAAAAATAATCTTAAAATTCCAACTAGATAATTCAACAATAAGATATTATTGCAAGATAGATTTAATTAAAGCACATGCGGAAAAGATGCACACCAATTTAATATTTCTTTTCTTTGCAATCACGTCTGATCACCACTAAGGTTGATAAGAGATGGGACGAAAGAGAATTTCATGCGGTCGAACGTGCACGTAAAAATTATTCGCAACAAAAAAAAAAACTAAGAAACTTTGAAAATTGCAACAAATCGAAATAACATTGGTGCATATACACTACTATTCGAAATAAAAAATCGCGTAACAATAAAATTGTTGCAATGTACCATAAGATTAACTGGTGATTGTATCTTATTGAGCTTGAGGCTTGAGATTCGGCAATTAGCTTGAAACCGATCGCATGTTTATAGCATACTAAATTGAGTTTATGTGATCTAAGACCTTTATTGAGATTATTCTTAATTCAAATCACTCACACAGGGCTACCATGACGATGACAAAACGTTGCAAAATAAAGTAGATCCAAGGAAAAGAAACTTTTTGTTTCTCTTAACAAAGACCTAAAAACTCAACGAAAATAAAATACTAGAAATTAAGCAATTCGCAGAAAAACCGCGTTATTGTAAAAAAATTGAATTGGATTTTCAAAATTTTGAAAAGTTGTACTTTCATATAGCATATACAAATAAATTGTATGCGCTGTATACATCGAAGATTAATCGTAAATGTTGCATTGAAGTGTAGCCTATGTGACAGTCCTATCAAAATGTTAGCACTTTAAATCCATAAACATCTAAAGATGTTTTCTTGTGATGATATTGACTTTTTTGATTCGTGGGTACTAAATTGTGAATATCACTTCGGCAATGTCCACCCCAGAAATCCAATAACAAAACATTTTCAGCTTCACATATATAAACCAATCCTTGAAATGCCGAGAAGTTACTTTTCCGGATGTTGAAGCAGAGATGTATACATTAATAGGCCTGAAAAGTGTAGAAACGTCTAAATGCATGATCAACAAAACAAGAGTGATACCTTAAAACACAATCACAGTGTGTTGAAACCAGCTGCGTTCTTTAGGCGCTTAATAATAGCGTCCAAGCCGTCTCCCACAGTGGGGCCGTATGACTCGTTTTCGGAAAGCAGCGTTTCAACTTAGAAACCACCGCGCGAGACTCACGATCCGTGTCCTCATAACCCCCTCCGGAGGGATGCCACGACAAACGTCCTCTAAGAACTCAGCATAGGCCTCTACCAACAGTGATTGTACTGACTTTATCGTAGTGAATTTTTATTAGTAGTCAACGAATGGATTTTTGAGTGCCACTGACGTTGCTTAGACGATTTCAACTCTTCGCGTGTTCTTGCAATCAAAAGAGCAAGTATACAGGACTTCAATCCTGCTTCCGCTAATCTTCGATTAATCGTCTACACACCTACATCAACACCATACGCACCTCTCTAATTTGATTTCTCGTCTCGACAGTCGTAGAAGTGCAGCTTCGTAATGTGACAAAGCGACCATCAGCAGGATTTCTTTTCTTTTTTTTTGCCGGATCCTGGTCTTCGCATGCATCTGCTAGACTGTCGAAATCTTTCCTCACATTTTCGAACTGCTGTACGAGTATAGTGACGAATTCTACCGCCATCACGGAAAGATCGACCATGTTCCGCAGGGATACAGCTTTTGCAGAATCTTCAGCGTTTAGAGGCATCACAGAAACAAAAATACAGCGCAAGTCTTCATAATAACGGAAATGTAACATATGTAACAGCGTGGAACACGTATAATTTAAAGTTTTCCTGTTAGAAAAAAATTACGTTTAGGGCAATCTTGAAAAACAGAAGGAAAAGATATATAATAAAATAATGGGCTTTGAAATGAATGTCTATATCTGATTAATTGTTACACATTTTGGCGTACTATTCGGTGGAAATTTTTTATTTGACCTGAACCCTGTTATGGGGTTTTCTATTTATAGTATGCGTAATTATAACAAATCGTTTCGTCAGAATCAATTACCTACATGTGGATCCATGATTCGTTCGATTTTTTTTTTCATAAAAGAATGATACTTAACAATATGTGCGTAATACTAATAAAACTTACCTTTTTATTTAGGGTAACATATGGAAATTTTATTGTGGCTTTCCTGTTTCGAACTAAACTAGAAAATAAAACCGTTATCTATATTTGCTGCAGTAAGATATACATATATAATTGCGTGCGGTATCCGTTTTTATAAGCACAGACTATTATGAAATTAATTCTAACTATTGATCAGGGTATAAAATTTCGGGAATATTACGAATAACCGTCTAAACTTTATTTGTTTTAAAATTATAATTATAATTATTAATTATTATAATTAATCTAACTTATTATCAAGTGTTTTATTGCCTTTTCAAATCTCAAACATTTGAAATTTGAAATAATAGAGTAATAACGAAAATTACTACAATATAAAGTAAAAAATGGTAAATATGCTGATGTAGTAACCGCATTCGTGCTGTAAATAATTGTCTTCTCAAATTAGTCCACAAAGATGAACTGAAACAAGAAGGTGATTCATTGATAACATAAAAACTAAGGGCAGTGTACAACATATGGTTGTCCTTGTGGATAGGATAGAATGATAAATTTACCAGCGTTTGAACCAAAATACATTCTTTTTATAACGCAGAGCCTTTAAGGTAGTCAACCAACCTAGTGCCTTGATTACCTGGGGAGACCGCTCAATTGATGGGTGGACGAAGCCGCTCCTTACCCAGCGTGATTTCTTATTGACACCAGCGCTGGACACTTACGGAGGCGGTGTTCCGCGCTTCATCTCATACCGAAGAAGTACTTCTTTAGCCAGCGATGTCCTATCACAATTCCTACAACAAAGCGAAGGTCGTCTATGGACAAATTTTTGTGTCAGAATGATTTCAATGCTATGGTAGGGGATATTTTCTTCAAGTTATAATAATATATTTCCAGCAAAATATTACAATAGTAAAAGAAGAAATAAAATAGTAGGGAACAAAGTGCCATGAAAGAGAGCATACTGTGAAAGCAGTCTCTTCTTCAATGAAACTTTTTTCGATCAACGATTTAAACTCGCTGGGGACGGTAGTATAGACCTTGCTGACCTGGTAGGAAGATAAGCGCTGAATAAGCAGTGCGGTGTCAATGCTATTTTAAATCTTAGATTTAGAGTACGCAACATCAATGCGAAAAGAAATGTTAATAAATAAATAAACGGACTGCTTGTATAATATGATTTTATGAAAAAGATATACATAGATCCCGCTGGTTCAACGAGCACACATCCACAAGCTTGTGAGATACGCGGTGAAATTTTCTAATGCGAAGTATTAACTTGAGGCAAGAATTCTGAGCCCTTCGAATACGTGACGAAGAGTTAGTTAGAGTTACAAGGACGGTATAATTTACAAAAGAAGAGAAACGTGAAAGTACTATTGAGACGCTTAGTTTCGACAATCAAACAAGTGATTTTAAATTCATGTGTGCTTGTCTAATACAATTGAATACATGTGTTTTAAATCTAAATTGGGTAGTAAGAATATTGAGCCTATACTCAGAAGAAGCTTAACCTACCGACAGAGACTGCACTCTATTAGCCAAATAAGAACGAAGTATATTAACAGCGCACTGTGATAACGCAACACAATAAGCAAACTATGATCCAAAGTATCAAAAGCTTGGCTAAAATCTAATAACGTTAAAACTGATACTTAAACACTATCCGCTGCTGTCTATAGGATTATAGAAATTACTGGAAAGATACTACTTGGACACAAATCCTTCTTCCAGGACAAAGGAAAATAATTCTAAACCAAACAAGAATTAACATGCAACAAGTAAGGAAGCAAGATTGGATACGAAAGTTTAATCATATCAACTGTCAATGAATCATACCCTAGCTTTGTTTTTAATTTGTGGAATTATCCGGATCCGGGATAGGTTTAAAATTAAATTCGTAAGAATTATAGTTAAATTTATGTCTTATAGAGGATGCATAACACATGGTCTGTTACACTATCAGGAATGCTATCGAAGAAGTTATTAATAGCTGTAGCATTTTGTAAACCTGAAGGAACATCTGTAACTGCTTTGTTTAAGTTTAATTGTTTAATAATTTAACATGTATTAAAGCAATTATCTCATGTTACTCTCTCCTCCATATGTATTTTTCCAAAATTTGTTAGTGAAGATGCGCAAATAAGTTTTTCGTTTAGAGGTATTGAATACTACGACGAATGTTTCATTCAATATATTTAATAAAACTAATGTGTAAATATTATGTTGTTTGATATAATTCCAGCATCTACTAATTCAAGTACGTATAAATAATAAATGGCGAAAATAAATAGATTACTATTGATTATTGTTCAGCATAAGATTAATTTATTTAAAGCACCGCAGAGCAAACTTTTTCATGAAAAAAAATTATAATATGAATATACTGAAAGTTGTTTAAAAAAAATGGCAAATTAGCTAATTAGAAATGTTTATGGAAAAACTTTCTGGGTGAATTTTTTAATGTATTGCAAAAAAAAGGACGTTACACGAAATGTTACTCCCGAAATGGTGTAAATATTCAACAAAATACAAGGAACTTATTCCGGTTTGTTTAATATAAAAGAAACTTTTAATTGATGTTGAAATTGTAGGCATACATTATAATAATATCTATAGGAGAACAAACAATTGGCCGCAGCGCTCTACAAATTTTAGCAAAAACTGCATAGTTGAGTGTAGGCTTTCACGACCGTAATCCATAGTAGAAATGTCTTTCGGGTGATGTCGTGTAGTTAATATTTTATTTGACGTTTCGCTGACCATGCTGTCAGCTTCTTCAGAAGATTTCTAAAGACTGCTGTTGTTGTTGTTTGCTCCTCGTTATATATCCGTGTTTCGTGTTGACACGAAATAACAAAGGAAGATTTATTGGTATCTTTCGACGTCGAATCACTCTTCACCAATGTACCAGTGGAAGAAACACTAGAGATTATCAGGCAACAACTAATACCAAAAGGACTACAACCGGATCTGATTAATTTGGCTGTGCCTTACTTCGACCTACTTCCTGTGTAACGGAGAATTCTACGAACAAGCGAGTGGCGCTGCAATGGGATCTCCTTTGTCACCTGTGATCGCCAACATCTTTATGGAAGCCTTCGAACAAGAAGCCATCGAATCTAGCAGGATGAAACCTAAATGCTGGTACAGATATGTAGATGGCACTTTTGTCATAATGGCCACACGGACCAAAAACTCTAGAGGAATTCCTGCAACACATCAACAGACAACACGCAAACATTAACTTCACCATGGAAATCGAAAAAGACGGCACCTTACCATTCCTAGATGTCCTAGAAAAAAAAAGACCCTAGGGGAAAAAAACATCACCACACGTTTCAACACGGTGACCAAAATCGACCAGCTACTCCCTCCTAACAACGTGTTACCGAAACTACGAGCAAAAGGCATATACGAACTGAAATGCCAATGTGGAAAAAGCTACATCGGTCAAACAGGACGGAGTATTCAGTGCAGAGTGAAGGAACACGAGAGAGATGCATGCCTTAGGTATATTGAAAAATCTGTAGTAGCAGAACACCTGCATCAACAAGGAGACCACCGCATAAGCTACAGCGACTTTAAGGTATTAGCCAGGACTAGCCACTACTACCCGAGGATAATACGCGAATTCATAGAAATAATGAAGAACACCAACAACTTCAACCGCGAAGACGGATACAAGATCAGCAACACGTGGAAGTTAGTACTACGGAGTCGTCATACAACGAACGTCGCGATTCAGCGGAACGGAACGGTTATGGATCAGCAAAGCGGAACGGTTATGGATCAGCAAAGCGGAACAGAAATAGAATATATAACGAGGAGCAAAAGACAACAACAGCAGTCTTTAGAAATCTTCTGAAGAAGCTGACCGCATGGTCAGCGAAACGTCAAGTAAAATATTAACTACACGACATCACCCGAAAGACATTTCTACTATAAAAACTGCATAGTTTCGCAACTAATTTACTAAAGAAAGACACGTTTTAGGTATAGGAAAAAGTTTATAAAATAAGTTCAAGAACAGTTTTATTCTGAAAAATATACAGGATTTTAATTGGTCAAATCTTTCAATTTTCAAATTTGTACTGCTAATGAAGGTGCATTCCCTGTTAGCATCATGTTTTATCAATTTTAAAAGCCGCGATATCCATCTGTTGTATCATTAATGATAGCTTATAAAACCAATTGTTCTTTATGCTAACTGGATTTGAGATAATTTCAAGTTTCTCTTAGTATCCAATCTTTAACCCTTATTTTATTCTATGTTTACGAACATGCTTTTCGTTCGTCTTAACTTCTACTGTGG
The DNA here is from genome assembly GCA_902654985.2 of Oryctes borbonicus. Lineage (NCBI taxonomy): Eukaryota > Metazoa > Arthropoda > Insecta > Coleoptera > Scarabaeidae > Oryctes > Oryctes borbonicus. The sequence goes on along the minus strand of LR736861.1, from coordinate 927,434 downwards.
AATGCAAACGAGCTACATCAAAAAACAATCAAGAAGTGGGAGGATAATCATAAGGCCCCTCACTTGCAAAACATGCCAGGTCAAAATCAGACGAAAGCACTTATATCAGGTTCGTCAAAGACGGCAAAGGGGACCTTAGACTACTGGCTACATTTCCGACAGGTCATGTAGCCCTAAAGTAATACTTACATACACTAGGAAAAGGTGAAGATCATATCTGCCATCTACGTTAAGAAAGTCGAGAGACGGCAGAAAACATTCTGTTTATATGTGTTGCCATCAATAATACGCGATATCAATATTTCAGTAGAACACTTCTAATTCCTACCGAATTAAAGAAAGAAGATCCTAAAGTAAAAGGTTTATTGAAAGCCTCTAACTATTCTAACGCACAAAATAGCACCATTACAATAGATCTATTTAGGTCGCAGTGACTGGAGGCAATCGGTGTCACAGCTCATTGTTAGTAATAACAATGTTTACAAAGTTCTTTATAATTTTAGTAACATTATAATAGTAAAATTATCCTAGGTTTTACTTGAGATTTTAATTATTTGGAAAATCAAACACTATTGTAATAACCAAAAAATAATGCTAAGATAGCTTAGCTTCCTCATGGTATTGATGGAATAATTCACGGCAAACGCAATAAAAGGACAGAAAAAAAACACGGACATGTTTCTACCTACCTCTACCTTCTATCGCTGTTGCCTCACAGTTAATGCTAAAATAAAAAATTACTCTCGAAACCACGCTGATGACGCCGGGTAGGCAGAAACATGTCCGTGTGTTAGTGTCATTTTTTTTCTCTCCTTTTATTGCGTTTGCCGTGAATTATTCCATCAATACCATGAGGAAGCCAAGCTATCTTAGCATTATTTTTTGGTTATTGTTTCTAACTATTGTAATATTTAAGAAAGTCTTGTTCTAAATCAGCAGTGACAAACCTCAATATCTCCATTCTATGTAAGAATTTACCATTGCTTTTTTTTTAGAAGACAACTACAAATGTATACTATAATCTTATTAAATTAATATTGAAAAATATGGAAGAGGAGTTATTTAGCCATTTCTCTGGAATTGAGATAGAATTACTAAGTGAAACCTCGGCCCCAAAGAGAGAGGAACGTCAGGGCTATAAAAGCTATTGAAGAATTGACAAACTACGTCAGAATGTTCCTTTTCTGACGTAGTTTGTCGAGCCACACTTGGTTAAACACCAGTCATATGGCGTTAGCGTTAGCGACTTTTTATCAATTTTAACATCATAATACCTTCTCGATCGTTGATTTACTCACGGTGGAAGTTTATTGTTTCATGTCAAATTACTAGTTGAGTGTACGCTTTCACGACCGTAATCCATAGTAGAAATGTCTTTCGGGTGATGTCGCGTAGTTAAAATTTTTTTTTTAGTAGTAAAATTTTTTAAATTTTAACTACGCGACATCACCCGAAAGGACATTTCTACTATGTCAAATTACTTTTAGTACGTATAGATGTGATTATATCGGTTCCTTTGTATTTTAATCAGTATATCGCTATTTTAGCAAAAACTGCATAGCTCTAGTTAATTTATTAAAGAACGACACATTTTAAGTATAGGAGATGTTTACAATAAAAATCTTAGAACAAAGAAAGGTCAGATTGTCAAAAATATACAAGATCTTCCATTAAAACAAATGGAAATAACATGAGCCAACATGGCAACGATTTCGACGGCCAAATTTCTTAGTATTAGCGCCTACAGGACTAGTAGTAAGATATCTGCCGTTAAAGAAACAGCAGAAACTATTAGGATAAGATGGATAGAGGAAATTGAATAAACGCACAGTTTTGTATTTTTTATGACATTTGTGAGTTAAAATTTATTAATGCTTCCATTTAGTTTGTTCATTATCTGCGCATTTTTTTAGAAAATCATAACAAATAGCAATGTTAATAGCCGCACTATCCATAAAGAAGTGTATACATGTACATGGATTCTGCGTATATGATAGGTTACGGTAGTCATATGTATGTAAATATCCTGTAAAAAACCGATATCTACATGTTAGGACAGTTATATTGTTTTATAGCCGATGCAATCCCAAGAGAGAAAAAAACATTTTCAAGAAAAGGTAGAGCAAATAAAAAAAACAATATAGCCTGGGTATTGATAGGAGAGGAAATAATCGTGTTTAATTCTATATACGAAATTAGATGGTATACAAATACCTACGCAGTAAACGGTGATACGAAAATAACTCTATTCTAAGTAATCATAAATTACTACAAAATAGAAATACCCTACGCTGAAGTGTTTACATATGAATATGAATATCGCGTGTAATACTTCCATATCTGTCATGATACGTCCATCAAATTTAATTAGAGCAACTTTGGTAATTTATTGATTCCTATCTTAGGAAGTGTTTCCATTGTTACTAAAATATGTGCGTATGTGGTTTTGATGTCTGAACTAATTTTAAATTACGTTCAACAGGAATGATTTTTTAAAAAGAATGAGAATTATTACAAAAAGGATATTCGAAGAAAACTAATTTAGTTTGTTGGAAAAAATCCGCTTAATTTAATGCGGTTGCAATATATACTGTCAATTGTTTTAATTAGGGTGAAATATATTTTACGCGGTGGTAAATATCATTAAAATATATTTATTTCCATATTCTACATATTAATTTTTCACATAATTTCTATTTTTGTTTAAACATTTGTCATATTGCTCCACAAGTTTTTGAATTCTGGTTTCAAAGAAATCTGCCTATGTACGGAGCCCAATCCATGACTGCAGTTTTCGTCAACCACCAAGGAACTCTTTTCAGTACCAAAATAAATAACAATCGCTGGGTGCAAGGTCTAGACTGTAAAGTGAATGATCCAGATGTTCCCATTCAAAAGACCTGGTTCGACCTTATGTTTAAGTGCAAATGGAAATGCGGGTTTGCATTGTCGTCACACCGAAAGATAGTAGGCCACGCTGCTTGTTTTGGGTAGCACGCTGTCAAGTTTCTTGCACCCAAGAATGGATTTGCATTATGAACTTCTACAGCTCAGCACACAGACAGATGATATGGCTGCAAATGGGGTTTAAACGTACGCAAAGTGAATTTTTAGTTCTTCTTCTTCAGCAGCTTTTTGTAGGCTTTTTGTAGGCTACCTTCTCTTTGCTTAATAGCTCCTACTCCATACTTTACCAATTTAATAATATTATAGTATACAGTTGCAGTTGTATTTTAAGAAAAAAGCAATGACAAGTACTTATATAGAATGGAGCTTTGTAATTGAGAGAGCAAGACTTTTTAAATATTAAAGTAGTACTTTAGTTTCCAGACAATTAAAATCATGCTTGAAAATTATTATATTATATAAATATTATTATTATTATTATTAAGAGTAGGCCATGGCGCTGATTGTTTCTAGTTACTGCGACCTAACTAGAGCTATTGTAACGGTGCCTATTTGCGTGTCAGAATAGTTGGAGTTTTAATAAACTTTTCTCAGATCTTCTTGCTTCTGTTCTGTAAACGCAATAAACGCAAGAAACGGTCTACTGAAATGTGGGATTGATGACAACACATTTACACAGAATGTGTGAATGTGCTGTTTTTAGATCTTCTCGACGCAGACGACAGATTTGACTTTCAGCTTTTCCTAGTTTATATAAGTATTACTTTAGGACTATATGACCTGTCAAAAATCCTGCCTATAGTCTAAGAGCTCCTTTTCTGAACGATAGTGCTGTCTTCGCTGCCTCGCGAGCCTGATATAAGCGGCCTCGCCTGATATTGTTCTTGCATGTTTTGTTTAATTATTCTCCCATTTCTCGATTGCTTGGTTTAGGTAGCTCTTTTGCAGTCCATAGTACGGGCTAGAACCAGTTCGTAAACAGGATAAAGTAAGGTTTAAAGTTCACATACTAACGGAAATTTGAAATGATCTCAAATGCAGTCAACATAAGGAATAATTGGTTTTATAAACTATCATTAGTGATCGAATAGATGGATATTGCGACCGTTTAATTTGATAAAAGAACTTTTTATTCTACTTTTGGATGGCGTTTCTCTTTTAACGGTGTGAGCTATCAATAAACCATATAACCGCATGTAACATAAAATATTCACATTAAGCAATTAAATCCTGTTATTTAGTTCGTGGTCTTGTCCAACTAGTATGAAAGAAACAAAATACATCTTACATTTGATAATGGAAGTTGATAAGGTATTGAAAATTTTGAATAAACTGTCTACTTAATTATCAATTATATACTTTTCTTTTACTTATCACTCGTTGAAATTACACCATCTATGTCTTTATCTTAAGTTAATTTTTTTCATATGTACAAAGGTTTGCAGAATAAACGTTTTTTTATTATTTCTGTTTGTCGAAAATGCTCAAGATCCTTCGTGTGTTCTATGTTTCTTGAGTAAATTTTAATTTTTTTGGTATACTTGGTATACTTTAAATACTGTACTTTAAAATACTCCATTTAATATTCTAAATTAAGACCTTGGCGATGTAAAAAATTTTGCAAACAATATCATTTTATCTTTGTGTTTTTCTCATGCTAGTGCTAGTCGGTATTATTTAAAGTCGATCTCATTTAGCTATGGACGGAAAGCAGATGAAACAATTTTATAATCAGAAGTTAGAAGAAAATAGAAAAATCCACTGTCAGACGTTTAAATGGAAGCAGGTGGTAAATTCAGTACCAGGCCGAAATATTTTGATATACCATCATATGACCAAAGGTGAATTTTCAGATGCCGGACATGCAACACAGTTCAATAAGTAGATATCTTAGTTTGGATATCCCGCGATGTTAGATTTTCGACTTTGATTATATGACAAAAGCAATTTCTGAATTAGTTGTGAAGTAAGACTATATGGATATGATCCACGTGTCTCTATTATACATATAATTTTTTGTTATACGTAATTACAAAATGGCGATCATTACTGTGTATATTTTTTATCTGCGTTCAATAAAAGCAAAAACGACCTTAGCTCCAGTAACTCATTGTACTATTTAAGGTTTTGATGATTTGTAGAATTGACAAAATATCGATACGCATCTGCGGTATGCGAAGTTGGCACGCGCTTGATAGAGAATTGAACGGCGGATCGACTGCGCCCAAGCATAAGCCCCTGCCTCTTCGTTTTGGCGGGTTTCTCGTGCTTCAAAGTTGAAAAAAAGCAATTTTCATTTTTCAACTTTGAGGCGCTGTAGCGTCCCAAAGGTTAGAGCCAGGGAGTCGAGACCACCCTCCCTTAAAACGCGCGTCGAGAACTTTCGAACGAGCCCGAACTCATCCTCGTAGCTCGTCCGTCTGCCGAGATCCAAACAAGCCGTAAAAATTTGAACCCAAGGCGATGGAGATCTGAAAAACAAAAAAAAAAAGTTCGTAGTTCCGCCGATCTAACAGTGCTAATCGATGGCTCTATGGCCGTATATGTTCCCCATAAAATTTCTGCCCGCTACCTCTAATGGCTTAGGAGGTATAGGCGTTTGAAGTTTTCTGAAATCTCGTCGAACACGGCCGGAAACGGACGGAAAATCGACATTGCTCCGGTTTTCGTCGATTATCCCCTCAGATATGCATCTGCGGTATGCGAAGTGGGTACGCGTTCGATAGAGAATTGAACGGCGGATCGACTGCGCCCAAGCATAAGCCCCTGTCTCTTCGTTTTGGCGGGTTTCTCCCGCTTCAAAGTTGAAAAAAGCAATTTTCATTTTTCAACTTTGAGGCGCTGTAGCGTCCCAAAGGTTAGAGCCAGGGAGTCGAGACCACCCTCTCTTAAAACGCGCGTCGAGAACTTTCGAACGAGCCCGAACTCATCCTCGTAGGTCGTCCGTCTGCCGAGATTTAAACAAGCCGTAAAAATTTGAACCCAAGGTGATGGATATCTGAAAAACCAAAAAAAAAAAAGTTCGGAGTTGCGCCGATCTAGCAGCGCTAATCGATGACCCTATGGCCGTATATGTTCCCCATAAAGAGAATTGAACGGCGGATCGGCTGCGCCCCAGCAGAAGGCCCTGCCTCTTCGTTTTGGCGCAGTAGCGTCCGAACGGTTATTGCCACGGAGCTGAGATCTCCCTCCCTTAAAACGCTCGTCGAGATCTTTCGAACGAGTCCGAACTACGTATCCTCGTAGTTCGTCCAACCGGTGTCTTGTCTCACTTTCTTCCAATGTAATTTCACGGAAAAGGACAGATATCGTAAATTTTATAAAATAACTGGTTATTTCACGGAATATCGGATTTCATGCCAAAAGTAATTGTTGTTTTTAGGCTTTATGTATTGAAATGCATATTCCAATTATCCCGCAATGGTAAAACTTCCACGTGTTTGTTTTATTAAAATCCAAAGAATCAACAAGCATCAAAAATTGAATCACGTTCGTGTCAACGCTGAATTTATGTATAAATAAATTACGTTTTCGTAAGTGTTACTACTTAGTAATTGCCGCTTTGTAGTATTACATAATTAATTATGAGACCATGCAAAGCTCGCATAACAAATAACTATGTGCCTTCCCGCTAATTCTGTGGTACCATGAAGCTACATATAGGTATTGACTATTCGTTTATCATACCAACACCATTTTCCCCATTTAATTAGTTAATTGTGTGAATAACACGTTTATGTAAAGTAGGGGATCCCAGCAGATGCACACACGACACATAATTTCCGTTTAAATATCAAATAAAAATGTTATCAGAACATTTTTTTCGTATACCTACATAAATACCTACAAAAATATAGCGACGAATCGTCGCTGTGTTTTTGTTTTTGTTACAAAGAATGTACTCGTATTCTTTGCGTTAACATGTTAGCTGGATATTATTGAAATTTTACGATTTTCTTTAACTGGAGTTAAGGAAGAAGATACATAAAAAGGATGCAAGTTTACTAGGATTAATTCTGGGAAATAAATTTACTAGTGAAGTTCAAATTTGGATTTATCTTCTTCTTTTTAAATTTTAATTTCTATTGCAAGATATAATTTTCTCATGTAAGATAGTTTTGAAACTGGGGCTGCTACTGCTTATAACGTCTTTCTAAATCAATAACTGAGAATTTGGATAACGCCTTAGATTTTTATGTCTGGTAAAAAAGTGGAGATTGCCATGATGGTTAAACGAACAATTAATACCAAGTCTACCTCCAAAACCTGTGGTGGTTATGGATATTGCAAGTTACCATATTGTTTTAGTAGTAAAGCATTCAAATGCAAACAGTAAAAAAGAGGAAAAAGCAGATTGAACTATATGCACAAACAAAATTACATAAGCCATCATACTGCCAATACAACATATGAGATGTTTGCGAAACATGGGCGTACAGTCCGTCGACTTTCACCATACCACCCGGGATTAAATCCAATTGAAACATTGTGGACAAGCGTTAAGAATTGGGTTGCTACAAAGAGAGTGACATTCAAGTTGGATGATATCGAAATGCGAAAGAGATTTTCCCAAAGTGGACAATGAATGGGCAAATGTACGTCGTCATGTAATCAATATAGAAAAAGATTATATAGGAAAAGAACGTATATATATTAGATACAAAGATTTCATAATAAATTTGGAAAATGAGTCTTCCGATGATTCATTTAATTTTTCAAATGATGACGATTAGTAAAATTTATATTAAATATGCTTTTGTAATATTTATATCATTTCGTATTGAGTTGTTATTTCAGTATTTTTATATGTTGTTTTTGATTTAAACCTGTATATATTTGTTATAAACGGCTCGGTGGTCCAGTGGTAAGAGGGCCTGCGCTGTGTTCGAGTCTAAAAATTCTGTTACAAGGAAAGGCACTCAAGTGTATCTCTCTGAATTTGATAAAATTTGGTAGGAATGTAAAACACCGAAAACTATTTGATACGTATTTTTTTTAGCGTCCCGTTTTTGATTTTAAAGGATGTAATGGGCGCTCAAAGTTACCCCCAAAAATACATTTTTCGCAATATTTCAGAAACGAGAAGAGATATTGAGATCGGCTAAAGACCAGATCGAAAAATAATTTTTTTTTCTCACCCTTGCTATTGTTCATTATAAATTCAGTTTTTCAACAACAAGGATTAAAAAAAGAAAAATTGAATTTATCATTTACAAGAGCCATGCAATTTCAAGAAACTGCATGAAGAAATAAAAATTACGGGTTTTTGGATTTTTTTCTAAATGTCCATTTTGAGAAGTTATTTTTATGCAATTTTTATTTTTTAAGAAATTTAAAGATTAAAAAAGAAAAAGTTTATAGTATACAAGAGCAAGGCTGAGAAGAAAATGTAATTTTTTTAACCCCCTAACGAGCCCGTGGGTGCGCCATTGTTCCTTTTTCAACTTAAAATGTACGGGCTGCTGACAAGGAAAGTTCTGATCTTTAGCCAATCTTCATATCTCTTCTCGTTTATGAAACATTGAGAGAAATGTGTTTTTTGGGGTAACTTTGAGCTCCCATTACACCCCCTAAAATCAAAAACGGGACACAAAAAAATACGTGTCAAATATTTCTCGGTGTTCTATATTCCTACCAAATTTTATCAAAATCGGAGAGATACACTTGGGTGCCTTTCCTTGTTAGTGGGTCCGGTACACTCCCGAGTCACCATTCGCAGGTAGGGTACAATTAACTGCGCTCCATCCTTTACCGCGACGGGATGACACAATTTACACACTAAAAGGGCTCCTGAAGTTATGACAAACTTTGAAATATTATTTTTTACAATGATAGCTACTTTATTAATATTTGTGTTCTTCTTTTTCACATTGGTGAGACAATAACCATTTGATTTTTTAATTTACAAATAGACTTCTTTGGTTACTTTAAATGGTAACGCTATATATTTAAATCCGTGTAAGTTTATTGAAATATAGAAATATTAAGTTATCAACTATCAATATTCGAACTTAGCCTATTCTGAAATGTCAATATTATCGATTCATTGCCTTAATACAATTTATTTTTACATGGGATGTGTACAATTTATTAATAGCTCAGTTTAAGCTGATAAAAAGCGTACCATCGTTCGATCATTATATACATAAATAAACCTTACACATAATTTAACGAATTATCATATGTACACCATATAATTAATTCCTTAGTGTCTATTCATTTATTGGTTTGCTTTCTTCTCTTTAGCAATAAACTCGAATGTGAATTAGACAAAACATATATGCTTTTCTCTGTTCTCGCTTTTATTCTCCTACTAAAACGAGCTTTTTGGGTATCTAAAAGAATAAACTTTATTGAGCTCTTTCAGTAAAACCACGGTCTTGTATATATTATATATAAAGGGGAACACAATATAAATTAAAATTAAAACGTTTAAAATCCTTTGACTTGATTGCTTTTTCTATTTATATCATTCCAATAATATCTGATAGAGTGAGTTTTCAGCCAAGCAGGTTCACATAAAGAAATATATAAAAGAAATTAGATATTCATACATCATCCTATTGTAGCCATCACTTTTTAGGGTCATATCTACATATTGCTAATTACATAAATTGTTGAATTGCAACAACGATTCCTACATTGCCAGAATGCAATTTTATTTCACAACAAATATATTGCTCATAAAATAATCACAGAGATTATCGGATGTGTGTAGGTAACTGAATTGACAGCTGATCGTGTGATTATGTGTTATCCTAAGAACATATCTATTACAGAAGTAAATACTTGAGACAATGTTAATAACTGTGATCTTACTACAGAGATAATTAATATTCAAAATATAATCTATTCTCATTGATCTCTCCGCAATTGTCTGGTAAGGTCTCCGATTCCACGTCTGTACTATTCCGCTGGTAGACAAGCGAATTCATGGCACCACCATGGTATTAGCAAAAACGTACTCAGCGAGTAAGTGTGCCATTGATCTAAAAAGGTGGTTATCTGATGTGGCGTTGAGACATTCGTATACGTGAACGTGTGAGTGAATGGCTGCATTCAATGAGGCAGAACCATGCAATTCCCAATGCTCAGAAGTGTCTGATGAACGCGGCGTGGCGTTCACTTGGGATGGGAAAAAGATCTGTAGTGCACATTCTTGCGTCCACGTTTTCGAGTGCACACGTTAACAGACGGACGATCACTAGGCGAAATACGGACGAAAGCAGCAAAGGCGAAATAATCCGATACCATAATACTTGTATTAAATTGAAGTTGTGCTTTAAGACTATAATTTTCTTTATGCCTTTATTTGAATTTTCTTGATTGCAGCAGAAATTTTCGTTAATAATGAAACAACATTATATAACTAATATAAATAAATAAAACAAATTGTACAGTTGATAAAATTTAATAACTCATGACGTGATATATAATGATTTAAATTCGAATTACTTTAAAAGCTCATCCCGATGTTGTGAATTCAAACATTGTGAATTTTATATTAAAATTCTAACATTGTAAAACTTCTCTTTGAATACTACTTTGGTAGACAACATATAACGCAAGAAATTACGAGTTGTACAATAAATACAAAGATAATAATTGTTTGGAAGCATATGTTTGAAGAAAATAACTTATTACTCATGAAATTACTTATTCTTACTAGTATTATAGGCATTATATGTATTAAACAATTTGTCTTTTAAAAGATTTAAATGATGACTTTATTTTTAATGTAGATTTGCTGAAAAATATTTAGTAAGTATAATGTTAAACGTATATACGCAGCTTTTGGTTGTACTGTATACTGCTACTAAGCTGGATAATTTTGAATCCTCGATTTTGTACCTTAATTGCTCCGTTTGCGTTCTTCTGTGAACGATCGCTGATGGGAGAATGAATGCGCGCGAACTGATTCAACGCTGATAGATGGATGAACTGTAAACGGTATCAAAGAACGCATCGTACATGCTTCCTTCACTTAATTTTTCGGTGCGTTCTCGGAACGGCATTAATAATTTATTTATTAAATTGTTCTTTTTTCAACTCTCGGGACAGTTGAGATTATGGAGATTACGGAGGTACCGAATTGTATGAAAGAATTCGGTATTGCTTTCAATATGCTGTATCGCTATATCTACTTTATTAATTTAATCAACTTCATTAAGTGGCTAACATTTTTGTGAAAATCATCTCCTTATTTTAAATATAACGAATTAAGAAAATGTCTCTTATCATTAACAATATTTTATAAGTTATGCATGATAGATATCACTCTATACAGGAAAACCATTTAACAACTGTAATATCTGAAATTAGCATTTGAAAATACCCTTTTGTTTTATTACGGAAAGAATTGGGGAGAACCGCACGTTGTCGTGGCTTGAATTAATTATAATTGTATTATCCAGGTAGCTTAGCGTTTCTTTAATTCTCAGTTATAATACTGCCCACTTAATCGCATTAAAAACTTTCCGACTACGGAATTAATAAATATTTTAAAGAATACAAAGTATGAAGCAAAAGCATCCTTTTCCGGAAGTATGAGGTAAAGGCGTCTTCCGTTGTAGAAGAAAACGCATTGCGCGGGTGTGCGTATCGCGAATTAACTGTAAAACCTTGCATACTTAATAAAAAATTAAGTCAATTAAAATTCTGAACATTTAGTGCTGTTTATTAGAAAATAATCAATCTTATTAAGAATTCTTTTAAGAGAAACAAATTCAACAATTGAAAAGCATATTGTCAAAGTGTCTTGGCAACTTCTGCGAAATATCGTGGCGATCGATCTTATTTTATTCAAGTAATACATTACGTGCAACATTGTCTTAATATAATAATTTATCTTGATATTTTATCAGCCGCCTTTTATTTCTACAACAGGCTACTACATTATGTCGAAAAGTAACAATTTGTCATTAATGTAGGAACTGTGGATTAGTGTCAGTTTCTGGAATAGATGATGAAAACAGATATGGAAATAAGGTCTATTTAAGATAATTACATTTTAGTTACAATGAGTGCGAATCATTGAAGAAATTGCGATAGCATAATGTGACATATAGCCACTACCTGATAATCAATGATATAATCTAACACAATTCTGAAGTGGTCCTTTTTGGAATTCCAAAAATTTCGTTTCTTCTGTTTTCTTTAACTGGTTAATCTGCTTTAAAATTCTTGTCTTTTTTTAGATTTTCGGATTTGGTTTTATTCTATTTTCAAACATAGTTTGGAAGTTCATCTATTTTATCTTATAATTTTTTATATTTAAGTTAATTTTAGTTATATTTTTATGATTCGCTCTTTTCCTTTTCTTTCAATACGATAAATTTCTGCGTCGTTTTAAATTTTCTTCCCGGTACGTCTGGAGTCAATTTTGGTTTCAAATTTATAAAATTATCGTTGATAAATTTATTGTACAAACATGTAAGTGCAAAGAACATATGGATATTATTTTATGATAGACATAGAACGAACGCGATTTTAAAATTTTGTTTTATTTTAAGATTTTAAATGTCTGTAGACCTATTTTTTTTTGGTGAACTGGTATCCTCCACTGTATTTCTAATGCAGGATTCAATCGTTTTATAATTTAATCTTCCTTGTATCTTTAGAAACAAATACCGTAACAACTGTACCATAACGTCGACTCAATACCATAACAGCATAGACAACAACATAGACATAGACAACATAGACGACTTTTTAAATGAGTGGCCGATATTAAAATATAAAAATGCGTACTTAATGGTGATATAATTAATTAAAAATTCCCTCAACCACAAATTGGAAACTGCTTTGCAAAAATTTATCCTGAATCTACAATGAATATATATAGGCATTGGGAAGTATTCCTCTAAAATTTGTTATTAGCGTGCAAGAATGATGTCAACATTGATGTAATCATTTGTATTAAATAACTATCTTTACCTAATGAAAATTTTTACTGGCAATATTGCAGCAATAACGTTTGTTATTAAATGAATTCAAATTCATCGTATATAATAATAATGTGATCTACTTTATTTTGCATCCCTTCCCATCCCATCTACTTTATTTTGTACTATAGACCATTATCATGCATACTGTATTACAAAAAGTTCAGAAAGTTCAATCCTAAATTATTACAATTTAGGTAACACAAACATCTGTGTCTCTCATTCCATGAAATACGAAAATTTTTTTGTTGTAGTCTTTGAATAATAAATATTTTGACATGAATTTATGTATTTTATTATATTCAGAAATATGTAATTCACTTGTAGAAGATAGGAGTTCTATAATCTAGAACCATCAATATTGAGAAGTTAATTTTATGTAAAGCTTGACTCAGTTAAAAGATTGCTTTTATTGAATGTTATGGTGGGTTTTGGTAAGTCCAGTCAAATAGTCGTGTTTAGCACTGGATTTTTACTAGAATTATGTAAACGAAAGTTCGTGTTTACATAACTTTAGCTACAATCTCGCGCTAAACTGAGTCATTTGACAGAAGTCTTCAAAATAAATCATAACATTGCATTGAAGCAACTTCTTACCAGAGTTAAGCTTAATATAATGTTGAAAGAACAACATCACCTTTCCTTTGAATCCTATGAAATAAGTTGACTCAACCAATTTATTTTGTTGATTTGAGACATGCAATGCATTAAGTCAAACGATGCTGAATATTAAAGCAACTACATTATTGGTTAACCGAACAGTTTCTATAGCTGTAAATGACAAATTATTATTATTCAATCAATGCAAATTCGTTTTGTTTCAAGATATGGATGAAATTTGGTTTAAACTGCAATTTTAGTGCATTCAACCAGATATATTTAACTAAAACAAAGGAGTTAAAATAACACTTGCAGCGCATTGGGCTATGGCCCAACGCGCTGCAACTCAAAATGTTGGTACAGTTAACTCATTTTTGTTTGATTCAACCTTTTATTTTTCTCAGTGTACTGGTGCACAGTTCGGCTGCGTGGACATGAGCACCGTCGTGCAAGAACCAGACATCTCATCCCAGTTTTTCTCAGCGTTTCTCGATGATGGCTTGTTTTAACTAGCGCAGTAAGTCGACATAATATATTATGTTTACTGTAGTGTTGGGTTCCTTAAAGTCGATCAATAAGATGCTCCTGCTATCCTAAAAAAATTTCGTGCGTTCTATTACCTTGACTTTCTTAGAGATGGGTTTGCCTTTCTGATGCCGCTCTATGGTTTCTCTTTTAGACAAAGGATCGTTATGTAGAACCATTGTTTCATCCCTAGTCACTATTCGGTTAACGGTCGTGTTGTTGGCTTCGTACAGCTTAAGAAACTTTCGGCTACATTCGATACTCTGTTCATTCTGAAGTTCGTTTTGTAATTTTGGGACCCATCTTGCGCTAAATTTTGTCATATCCAAATACTTGCAAAGCACTAGCTTTTGAATTCCCTGTTTATATCTCTTTAGGCTTCAGCTGTCGATCACTCAGTACGACTTCCTCCAACATTACGGCCGTCACTACAATAATTCGCGTAGATTATCTTCAAAAGATTCTCAGTTCCAATGGAACAAAGTCTTTGTATACCATGTACATTCACTCTTTGTATAATAATAATCCAGTACTAACATATCACGCTGTTTTCGGTTTTGTTCCAACATCTCTTGTACTCGAGAAAAAACTACTTTGACGTTGATAGAAAGAGCCGTAGCGCATTTGCTTTAGCGGCGATAGTGCGCTATAATTGCCGCTACCTGACGAAGTAGTGGTGGTATTTTCATTTTAGTATTGAATTATAAATCTTCCTTTTTAAACCTGTTCTATCAAATTGATTTTCAATTTTTATTTGCAAAATAGATGATTATTCGTGACTTTATATAATAAAATATACAGCGAGTTTCACCTTAAACGACCCCACCCTAGTATTTTTAAACATATTTTCAATTTAAAACATTTCTCTTTTTTGACTAAATTGTAGTTTTAAAGTAATTACCTTTATTGTAAAATTCTAGTCTACTACGATTTAAAATAAATAGCAAAATTGAACAAGTCGTAGAGGATTCTTCTTATCAAAAAATCTTTTTAATAAAAGTTGTTCGGAATTGTATCTGAAATTTATTTGAAAACAAAACATGTTGAAACCTCTCCCGAAGGAAGAACTTCCAAGTTCAGAAAATTCGAATAACAATCTCATAAGTTTGCAATGATTTCTTTATTTTATTTTCTTTAATTCAATAGAATAACAAAAAACGATGCCTAATTATTTAAAAAACAACATTTAACTAAACCACCATTAGCAAATATGCATTTTATATTCGTTTTCTATTGTTTAATAGTCACCCACATACAAAAATATAATGGTGTGATATCGGGGGATCTAGGTAGCCGTTTGATTAGGGGATTATTACGACCTATCCATCTTCTCTGGAAATTCTCATTTAAAAGCTCCCTAAGTACAACTGAATGATGTATAAGTACCTCGTCTAATTGATTGCCGTACTGTCAAAAATATGTAGTTATTTAAACATCCTAAAAAGCGCGGACCATTTAAATTTTGTCTAAAGAAAAATGAGCCTATAATCCTATTGTCTAGTACATCAAACGTTAATCAATGTGGGTTATCCGCAGACAACATCTATCATTTTACGGTGAAACTGTTCCGTTGATGGTAAAAGTAGTTTTTTCAGTAAACACAATTTTCACAACAAAAGATATTTCAAACGCCTCCCAAGACCCCCTTTCCAAACTATGTAGAAACATCGGTTTGGAAGGAATCTTGTTGTATTTTTAGAACTCTTTAGTTTAATATAATTTCGGATTTAATTTCGTTGAACGATTATTTTACGAATTTTAACAACTTTTACAATTTTTTTTACTACTGCAAATTTTAACAAGATTTCTTCAATTTTGCTCACCATTTATTTTTATTTTTGCTTTAATTTATTTACAGTAGTGTTTTTCTGTTAGTGTTTTTTTGAAATTCTTCTTTGAAATCCAGTTTTCTTATTTTTGCTTATAAAAATGTATTGCATTATAAATTAATGAATTAAGCTGCAAGTTCGCATACTTCATCTGAATGACCCACTGTAATAAAAAATATACTGAGGCAATGGCATTTAAAGTGAGACAGGCTGTACATTATTCTTTTCGCATCCCAGTAAAATTTATGAAAAAGGAATGTATACCGCAAAACTGGTATATACATAGCTAATATTTGATTTTTGTTTCCTTCCAATGTTTCTTATGATTTTAAAGAGAAACGACTTTGATATTAGGGGATTCTCTTCATCACATATCCCTTATGAGTGGTGTCAGGGATCTAAAGCTCCCACATGTTCAACCTACAGAAAAAAGCCTCGCATCTATTACTGAAGGAAGGAAATCTTAGGCTAGTACTAAGTTTTCTTCTTTATAAATTGTTATTAAAATATTTAAAAGATTTAAAAATATTTGTAAAATAGATAATTACAAGTTAATATTTTGTTGTTTTGTAAATTTTATTAAAAAAATATTTTTTTAGTCATTTACTAAAAGTATTAAAAATTAAATTAAAAATAAACGCTTGCGATAAACGATGTTAAAGCCGGATTTTATTTTTGTTTGGTACTTTTGTAACAATTATACTGTGTTTGGTTAAGTAAAATGTATATTTGGTGTAATCTACAAAATAAAATTAAGAGATGCGTTCTTACATTGTCGAAAAATTTAATATGCGAGATAGTTTTTGAAAGTAGTTACTGCCCTGGTCTTTGTTCCGCTAGATTTGTTATAATCATTTGCATTGTATATCCTTACACTACCACGTGCACTATCAGTTCTAGTTAAACTAAAGTTATATTTTTATGCTGTCCATTACTTTTCGATAAAATTATGATTCCGCCATTTCTAGACAAAATAAGTTTATTTTGGATAATATAATAGAGATCTTTGTTAGGATTTTTATTTATGATAAAAATGTTTATCTGGATTTGGTGAATAAAAGATGGATTTGATAGTAATTTTTCCTCGTATTGATAATTGTCAAACATTACTGAAAGTAATAATTTAATCTATTTGAAATAATAAAAGATTATTTTTTGCGAGTAATATATATAGTTTTTGCGAATAATATATAAAATGTTATTAAATGTTGCGAAAGAGTAAGAATTTGTCATATTTTTATCCATAAATCTGTTGCTAAATAATTCTGTATTGAATTTAATTCAATTTATATGAAATACCGATCGCAAGTTTAGACAAAGCATGTATGTTTGAATATCTAAAAGATGTTTTGCGTGTATCATTTGTATACTAGTTGGTAAAATTTTTCATTTGGTTCAAGTCTGAAATTTGTTAGAAACGAAATAATTTGTTCAGCTTATATACACAAAATTTGGATAATGACAGTACCTTTTGAAAGAAAGGGCTACTTTTGAAGGGAAGAAAAACTTGAAATTCAACGATACGTGTATAAAAAATCTAAAAATCACCAATCTCATTTTGGTTGTCGAGTTAATTTCATCTAAGAGATACCAATGTTATGGTAGCGAAGTCTATGTAGCTTTTATTCAATTCGAGGTTTTTACATAAATTTCTTTGTTTTAAATGTAGTCAGTAGACGACTTTAACCGTATCGGAAAGAATATAAGTGATTTTAATTTTAATAATGCACTTTTTTTGCAGAAATTATAAGATAATATGTATAAACTTGTACAGTTTATCTTTTACACACAAAACTATTCATTATTATTATTGATATATAATATTCCATAGTTCTTTTTAAAGGTGAATGTAGTTGCATCATTTTCCTTATATTTTTTTTTAATACAGAAGCTTACAGTTCTACCTTCTCCAGCTGTATTTCTATATGTCTTACTTTTTGTAATTCCAAAACTGAATGCGTATACTCAAAATTATTAAGGGCATTACTTGAATTTTTGGGGGCAACTCGGGAGCCTGTTTTCTATTGTTAGGTACATTTTTACAATAAAGAATGAAGAAAGTGTGTGTAGAATTAAATGAGATAAAAGAATCCAGGGAAATACTATAGAACAGCAGAAAAGTGGTTTCCTTTTGGTTAGTTAGATAAGAGAAATTAAATAACCTTCGTTAAAAAATTGTTGTAAGGCTGTATAAGCTATTTGTAAATTGATTTTTTTTGTATATATAAATATATGTATGTGCTGTAGAAGTTCATATAACTTCGCCGGAGAAGAGGCCTTACGAAATAAAACGGTTGCTATCCGTCGCTCCTTCGATTATACAATAATGCAACGTTTATAGATAGAACTCCACGATTTATGATTCTCATCTTTATCGCTTCTACAAAAGTTGTGTTTTCACTTTTGCATATAGCCTTTGCATATAGTAAGTAGTAAACCGACTTAAAGTGCTTCATTGTTTTTCAAAGTATATTCTCCGCAAAGATTGATAAAAATTGTAATTTTTAAGGTAACGACTGCTTCTTCCGGCGACTGGAACTGTTGACCACACAACTTGTTCTTGATTCTGGGGAACGTAAATCTCACCATATCGATCTTCTATGATCAGTTGGTGCACAGCAGGGATGTTTTTTTGAGCGACCGCTTGTTTTTAATGGTCTTGAGGTGGAACTGTGGCTGAGATGGGTGGGTCCACCCAGTACTAGCGAGATATTGTTGACTAATGTGGTGCTTCATTATTAAAAACAGAAATCAATTCGACGAGACATTGTTGATGAGATAATTCTCTTCGACAGTTAAAAAATTTATTGCGTGAAGATGTTCTCGAATCAATTCCATATTTTGCGTAACTCATCAGTTTTTAAAATTCGTTGTGGACAAATCACCTGCCATACCTTGATGAGACTTTTAATATTGAAATTAATTTAGCGAAGGCGTTTCGGCTGCCGTGAGTTGTATAGCATTAACGCTTCAGTGATTGGCTATTTCTGCTATTTTCACTTGACCAGACGTTATGGCTCCGGGAATTAGGATTAAATAGTGGCCATAATAATGATAGATAAAACGTTGCGAATTTTGTACATATAAACATTGGAATACATATAAATACGTAGAAATATTAAAAAAACCGAATCACGTAACATGTGTATTTGTATTTTTATATTTTTGTTTATACAAAGCAAACTCTTTATTTAATGAACTTATTTCTTACACTCACCTGTACTGCGTTTAATTTCTAAGACCCTTTTCACAAGGAAGGCATACCGAAGCTTAGGAGCATTTTTTCTTCAAACGCAACATCTTTCTGCTAACTTTTGAATAACGAAAGTTAACGGTTTTAGAAAGAACTCGATTTTTATTTTTATGAACTAAGTTCCTGGTTTCCAGCATTTCAATTGTATTTCCGGTGAAACTTGGAGAAACAATGGAAAGACGAAGCTAACGATGTTATACTTTCACTTAAAACCCATCACAATATGCAGCATAAAGGTTTTGGTAATCTATTTTTCTAATACAAAATTTGTGAAGAAAAGATGTCAAATTATTTCCTGTCACGCTAGGTTAACCAAAGGAGCTCGTTGCTAGACAGGAATTGTGATTCTGTCAAATCTTAATTCTAAAAGCCTGATATTTATTGTTATTAAATTCTGTAAATTTTGGCCTTTGCTCTTATTACTAATTTCTCTTATTTATTTCTGTTTTATTAATTATTGTTATTGCATTACTTCACAGAATATTATTAAAAACTAATTATTCTTGTTTCTCAAGCTTTTTATATTGGCCCTTTTGGGATGGTCTTCGCCTGAATCATGTAAACTAAAGCGAATAATTTGAAACTTATTGCCATCTGTTAAAGCACTTCAGCCTCTAGATTCTATCCTATCAACGTTATAATTTTTTATTTAGTTTAAAGTTCTCTCAAATAATACCGCTTCAATAAGGTTTGTTATGTTCAGTTTTCTGGTAATTTTTATCGGATCCACCGAATGTTAAAGTTACTTGTAAAAGCAACAAATAAAAAATAGAAAAATCGTATTGCCGATAAAAAACTATCAGGTTTAAACAAATCTATTAGTAATCAACTCAATATTTTTAATTACTGCAGGTTAAATAATGGGTTGACAAAGTAAAAAGATGACAAATGAACATAACACGCTGGGAAAAAGAATGGTTGAACCAATGCAAAATGAGCAATGCATTTTACTTGTTCATAGAATATAGCGCAGCAGTAGGTAAATATAAAAAAGTATTATAAATTTAAAATGTAATACGATTGCTTAGAAATTTTACTAGATTCCGGTAAAATATCGTTGCTATGGTGGGCGTATTACTGTAAATCTGCTGCACACTGAGTGCAGCAGAATTGAATCAACTACCGTGTAAACGTCAAATTATTTCTAGTCGAGTTCCCGTAACGGAAACGGTGAACAACAAAATGGAACATGCTAAATTTAAATAAATACAAATAATTAACACGAATAGTATGTATAAATGCATTACTTTTGGTAACATCGGAAAAGTAATCGAACTATTGTTAATACCAAAACGCAATACAGAAGTTAACCTGTTTTTTTTTTTTTAAGGAATACAATCTTGTGTCGTTAAAGTTAATAATGTGGTGTGGAGAGATACTTTAGGATCTCACTGTATGTGTTCTCTAATTTAACAATAAGCATGAGCGGTTACTTAACTGATTTTCAATAAATTTTAATCTGTCGGAAGGTATTATATCGATATCACAACAAAGAGAATGCAAAATATACTAGATTATTAAATAATTAAGTTAGATGAAAAGCTATATTCGAAATGTGCCGCCCATTCATTCTGCAATACGTAATTGGATACTAATTTTGATAATAAATTAATATTAATGCACAAAAATCCTTTTCATTTATATTTGATTCGGCATAAAGTCGTTGGATTTATACCAGTCTGACCATGTGACAGTTTTTTATAAGTATCAATTGGAAAATACTTATTTTAGCAGATTCACATGGTTCAGTATTGATAAATATTTGATGATCAGTTTTTGATTTTTGCAGCAAGTAATAGAGTAAGTCTTGGAGATAATTTTTTTCCTCCTGTCCAACTTATTTTGGTTCGCTAAATGTTAAAACTATTCATTAAAGGTTATCTAGAAAATACGAAATTTTTTATGATTTATTTTTGAGTTGATATGCTGTCTACACCGTGATAAAGCTTATTAAAATCACCTTTATTATCTATTTGTATTATCTATCTTTTTGAGTGTAAGTATTACGGAAGATAAAAATCTCTTTTACCGACAGTAGCTGGAAAAAATATAATTTCTGGCTTCATCTGTACATCAGAACCAAGGAGGAAGCGGAACGCGAGTTAAATTCTTTCAGTAGAACTGAATTCGCAATGGAGTCTTGCAGAACACTTCTTATAACAATACTTTACTGATTTCTTCTACAACACGATTTCGTTCATGCGTCAAACAAGTTGTGTGAATAATATATTAAATACGTAAATTACTACAAAACATATAAATAATGTATAAAACATATATTTTATAATAATATGTACAAATAGGTATGCAAAATGCATATATTGCGGCCAAATTCACTGGATATTTCAAGATTTTCTTTTGGTATTATTCCTATTTATTTCGCATATACGTTAAGTCTCTAAGACAATAAGCAGTGTTTAATTTAATAGTTAAAATAGCGGCATCGGAATTTAAGGGCTTTAATATGCTGCAATTGATGAATTGACTAGAATAATAGGAATTACATAAATTGAAGTAAAGCCAATCATGAGTTGTCAAGTTAGGCTTAACGTGCCTATATCGAAATCTACAAGTAACGGATAACTGATAAACGAAAGAATAAGTACATATGTGATAGTACCGGAGCGTCTGAAGGTATTAAAAGTCTAGCAATTAATTTACATTCTTAGTACAGATAGGCCTAGTAAGCCTAATCTGTTTCATGAAGGATTGATAAAGCGAATCAATGGATTATTATATTTTTTTCTGTAGTAGATGTTAAAGAGTGCTTTGTTCTACTCAAAATAGTAGACCAAGTATCATCCTATCCGCAAGAGTAGATAAAGTAATACCTTAACAGCAGGAGTAGATAAAATACTTTATTTTTCGTGTAAAGTATTTATAAAAATTTGAAGCATTTCCCGCAACATGAATTCTTGAATCGCAAGTTAATTAACAATAATAATAAATGCCTTAATTTTCGTAACTCATAACATTAACGAAAAACACAGAATATTATAAAAAACTATGAAAACCACAACGAGGGGTTCAGATGGGTTGTACAATAATCACAACCCCCTGCTTTTATGCCAAATTCTTGATAAAAATGTATCAAACAAAATACGAAAAATTCCTAATAATTATCTTAAAAAACTAAAACCAGACTGTATGATGTACCTAGACAAAAGAAAAAGCAAGATAAACACCAGGCATTGGAATCAACTACTGTCTATCAAATAAGGATTGGCGCACTGCGCACTTCTTAACAGCTTCAATGACTGGGGCTGGGTGTTATATCTGAAAAGAGAAAAATCTCCCAAAAATTTAAGTTTTGTGAGCGGATGGTATTATTATTCCCCTGCCGCGGATATTAATGATATGAATATGGGAGCAATATTTAATTTAATTTAATTTTTTTATTATTATATAGTTATTGATAACATTTGATTTTATTAAAAAATATCGAGAATGTGTGTTTGTGGAACATCAAAAGCAATCTATACAGAAGATTGGATTTAGAGTAAAATGTATGCTGTGGGAACATTCTGGCTAATAAAGTAGTGATGGCTTAACTTGTTTTCAACACAATTTTAAAAATCTTTATATGGATAGTTGTAGTAAACGAAATGGAAAAGTACTGTCCACGGGGACCACGTTTCTGGTAGTATCAGTAATACTTTTTTCTGCAAACGGCGGCTACTGAGTAAATATATGTACATGTTGTTCCAGTAAAGAAATAATACAGACGGTTTGTTAAATAACAAACAAGTGTGCTATATGTTGAGAACAATAATTAAAGTAAAGTTACCCATAATGTGCCAGATAAGTAGAATTCCAGCTACCCCCTAAATTTATGAATTTTAACTCATTCATGGATTTCCTCTACCAGAATCCAGTTGCGAAGACAATAATTCTGCACGTTGAGTAGTTGGCCGCTGATGTCTTGCACATCTTATATCTTTTTGAACCTTCTATTTCTTGCCGTTTACCGGTTCAATGACGACACTGTTACAAAATTTACTATTGAAAATGTTATTGAAATCTATGTATGAGAGGAGTTCGATAACTACGTGGCCTCCTAAAAATAATCTTTGGTAGAGTTCTGTCAAGTTTTCAAACTGATACGACAGCTAGTGCATGACAACCATTTAAAGCGAACAACTTTTGTGATTTAACAATAATGGAAAAAATCGAATAAGAGCAGTGAGGTCACCACATCAGAAATCATTGACAAAATTCACGATATGATAACATGGGTGTCGCGATTGTTTACAATTGAATATAAACACGTATGCGTGTCAAGATCAAAGGAATGTTTGGCAGACCAAAGAACAGCTCAAAGAGTGAGTTTTTTACGGCCAACCGGCGCCAAAGAGGGCCGAAGCCAACTTATCAGTCAACAAGATTACGGTCACAGTGTTTTGATATACCCAGCATAATACAGATTGATTACCTTAAAAAGGGCAACACGATTCCAGGGTAGTATTACGCCAACTTATTGAATCGTTCATGCTGTGAAAGAAAAACGTCCGCATTTGGCGAAGAAAAGAATTATGTTTCATCAAGACAACGCACGCATGTACACATGAATATGAGAAAATGGCTCGGTGGAAAAAGATCTGGCTCAAAGAATAGAGTGTTTGCAGAAACAAATGACTATTTTGCAGGGTTAAATACATAAGATAAAAAAAAAAGTGTATCGACCTCAAGGGAAACTATATTGAAATATTTTACACATAAAGTTGTTTTTTTCTTGCCAAGACCAGGTATTTATCGAACTCTTCCGCAGTTTATATTTCCTATATAGTATCTGCTAAGATTTATTGATAAATTATACTTTGCACTAGAGTACCAGCAATCCGTTATGTGTTTGCAACCAAGACTTATTATAGGCTACATACTAAATCCAAGTATGTCAATTAGGAGTGGATAAATCCTGAACTCTTTTCAAGTAACTCAGACGGATAAATCATATTCTTTATGTAGGCGGATACGTACATAATTTTCAGATTAATATTTACAATTTATATTTTTAAAAAGGAAGTCAGCCGCCGGGACGGAGAATTATTGGCAAGTGTCCATTTCTAATCAGTAAACACAAACATGGCATTTTATTGGCACAGCGACTTCGCCCAGAATGAGATGTTTGCCGTCAGTAATTATTGCTTACGTTTACCTACTTAAAATGAGGCAATTAAGTTCAACTCTGTGAAGTCGTAACGCGAAAGACGTTTCTTATTTCTAAATTAAATTCAGAATCTTATTTATTTAACTAAACATCGAAATTACTCCTGCAATTCTCAATTACGAAGTTACAAATCTAATTGGACGTTGGAAATTGCTGGATAATGTCGTGATGATTGGCATATTATAAATTTTCTTATGTGTGAAGTATTGAGATGATGTCAGCTACCTTATCAAACAATGTATCAAAAGCAAATATTTGGAATTTGGAATATCGAAAGTGATTCGTTGTATACTTGAGAAATATTTACATAGATGTACGAGCAAGGAAGAAATTGAAGTTTAAACGTTTATAGTTTTAATTGGTCAATGTGAAATTCATCGTACTTTTGTTTTTCATTTTAGGTAAGAATATTTTACACAAAAATTCATTTCCTATCGAATAATTGGAAAATATATGTTATTTACTAAAAAAGAGACAATTCAAGTTCGCGCTGAAATGCGACTTCTTTAATACCTTTATGAACAACTGAAAAAGCTTTAGATGTTTGGTAATTTAACCAACATCGTAACTACAATAATAACAAAGTTAACGACCGCTTCGGTGGTCAAACGGTTTGCATAGTTGCCTTTCGATCCAAACGACGCGGATTCAAATCCGACCAGAACGGTTGGTTTTTAATTACTGATTAAAACCGGAGTATACCTTCTTGGACGAGGAAGTAAAACGGTAGGCTCCCTGTCAATAGGTAGATTAAGTTTATTCATTCATACATGTGGTGATAAATTTGAAATACAATAAAAATATAAATAATAACTTGGACCTACATATAGCGTTCTTTAAAAATCCATTAATCCCTCAATATTTATTCAGATCATTCCGAAAAAATAAATACTTACAAACAATTCAAAATTACACAGATAATATTCGTCAAAACTAGAGAACAACTCATTCGAAAGGGCTAGTTTAAGCTCAAATTCTAACTCTTACCGTGGCAGATGATCGGGCTATTGGTTACGCATTGATACATACACTGAGAAAAAAGTTGCGTTCAGTGAACGCAAAAGGCGTTGGCTCAACACATTGTTAGTGGTGTATATAAGCAACTGGCGTGTTGATCCAATACATAAAGTTATGTTCACATTTAGTGTTGCGTCAACATTGTTTTATGCAGGAGCGACACTGTATTTAGAGCCACTCTAATGTTCAAATATACCTTAAAAATGTACATATTAAATTTGGAAGCTAACCGGGCCTATGTGTATACAAAAGATTGCATTGCGCTTACCTCTGTAGACACAATTTCGTGCTATGTAGCCACAGATAGTCAAACTGTTGCAGAGCATTATATTTGGTGGAAATAATATAATATTAACGAAAAATTAGTGTTGGATCAAAATAAAATAGTGTTGCTTCAACACAAAAAGTATCATTGAGTCAAATACAATCATGGGTTAATTTAATCAAATTTTGAGTTAAGTCAACGCAAAAACGATAACACATTTTTCTCGGTGTAGGGCACCTCGATCCTGAACAGATCGCACAAAGTTGGTGTCTAGTGTTGTAGATCTTCAGATGATAATTGATGAAATAAATGGTATAATCTTGAACTATCTTACTGTATAACAACCAACGATTCCATGAGTTTATATCTCAATATCTTATTAGGTTGTTCACTGTAGACCTGAAAATAATGAGTAATTTTCAAGTCTACACTTACAAACTTACTTTAATACAAGTGTGGATAGTAAAACATTGTAAATAAAATTCTATAGTCAACCATTGTGATTACAACAATTAACGAGAGGTTAATGGTTAAATTTAAATGAAAAAATTAAATTGAAATTAAAATTTTGATGTTCGTTATTTGGAAGCAGCAGTGAGCTATTACGAGACTTCTTCCATTTGGTAAAAAGTGTACGCAGAATAATTGTAAAAAGCTTAAAAATAGTAATTTTGAACAAATACATGTTTTATGCAAATCAGGTATGTGTGTATCATCAGTGATCATCATCAGATCAGTGCAAATCCTCTAAGATAGGATGTCCTTGCATCCTATTTTTAGTTTTTTGTGATGTCTGATCTATGTAGCAGACGCCTCAACCTGTATAATTCGCTAATGATAGCAAGGACTGTGGCGTAGTATGGCAAACAACACATAAGTATCGGTAATCTCCGCACCACACAAGTTTAAGTAATTATATAATAATTAACCCGGGATGGCCGTTTGGAGAATACGAATGGTTCTCATTATTAACCAGTAATGGAATGATGAACTGAAAGACTTTGATGGTTAAATTTTGGAATTCGATTACTAGCCATTTGGGCAATTTGTACGTGGGTGAGTCTATGCCTGAAACTATTGGTCTTTATTAGATTTACGCAGTTTGTGGATTTTCAGTAATCAGTACATTTTTGGAACTGTTGGGTTTAAAATTGACAGTTTAAACTTAAGGTTCGCGTTGATGAGTTTCTTTCAATCATTCGGTCACCGGTTGATGATGAGGACCATTCGTGTCCTGGAAGCGGCCATCCCGGATTAATTATTATATAATTAATTAAATTATGTGGTGCGGAGGTTGCCGATACTTATGTGTTGTTTAATGTATAATTTGCCTTATAAACCACATTTCTTAAATCTGGTTTATTAATTTACTTTTTCAAATCGTTGAAAACATTTAATGTATTTAAAGCGTATTAAAAAGCGACAATACGTTCGTTATTATCGAAGAGAACTTAATTTCTGAGATACAGTTGCAATATTAATTAACTTGTGTGCAACACCTATGTGTTTATTATTAATGTTGGAATCTGGTGGAACTCTAATCTTACTTAAATCTAGAATTTTGTATATGAGCTTAAGAGGATAATTGTTACGTCTTAATGTTTCTTTGAGTGAAAATTATGATTCACAGAGTTCTTTTCTGCAACAGTAAAACAGAATTAAAATTATTTCCGGATCCCCAAAAAAGTAAACCATAAGTGATTTTAGAGTTAACGTAAGCAAACATTTCAAGTTCCATCTTATCAATATGTAATGATTCGTTAGTATTAAAGGAGATTACATTGGTTTTTTTCAATATTTAAAACCAGTCTGTTCCCTGAGCCAGCGATTTAAGTTTTATAGTGCGCTAGTACAATTAATAATAAGTTCCCATTTATCATCATCAGCGATCGTATAACAGTATCATCAGCGTACAACGTCACAAATACTGGAATATTACCCGGATATCAGAACACCTCTGAACCTTAACTTAACGTTTCGCCTTATGCAACAACAACGACAATGTTAGCAATGGTGGTTCTATAACCATGAATAACCTATATACACTTACTGAAAATTAATTTCTAGTTGAAATTATATTTTTTAAATTAATACTTACTTCAATACCCTATAGGTACATATTCTACTCCATTTTCAGCTACATCTGGCGCTCCTCAGGGAGGTAATTTGGGTCTCCTATTTTCAATACTTTCCAATGGGATTGTAACGCTAGTTAAAAACTCAAAGTGTTTACTCTTTGCGGATGATTGGAAGATTTATAGAGAAATTAATTCTGCAAATTCATTTTGCAAAATAATATTAAATAATATATTTAGTTGATGTGGAAAAATCAACCCGTTCAGTTTGATTATAGATTATATATAGCCGGTTCTTTGTTACCACGGTGGTTCTCGATTAGGGACCTAGATGTCTTCGTCCGTATTTCAATAGCGGTATTTTGGAGCGTCGCGCCTCAAACCAAAATAACTCGTTACTTTGGAGTGCTATAGTGCGATATAGAAGCGTTGATGATTTCTTGTGGAGCGTTACCGTCGTTGAAACTATAAACATTTCTATCGTTACTTTGAGTCAATGTGCTATAAGCTATAACGCGACATGGAAATGCTAGTCGTTGAAGTAAAGTTGACAATCCTCAGACGCGTTGCGGCTCACATTCGAGACACGTTAAGTTTGCTTAAACGATAAATATTTCCATCGTCTGCCGTGATCTCATATAACCGATTGATAACCACGGTATGCGTGCATACTGCTCAAATGATAAGCACTGTGTGTAGCGTAAATACCCGCTTGGTAACGTAGTTAGACTACGTAATTCTTAATTATAGCAGCACAAGATAAATATTTAACTACACATTGAAAATAAATCGAGTTAAGTAAAAATTAAAAACTTTTGAATCTTTAAAGAACAGACTAAACTAAAAACAAGATAGATTTATACAAAAAAGAAAACTGATTCATAAAAAAAGACAAAGTAGGTTAAAAGTAAGTAGCAACAACGTAAAATATTTAAATAATTTCTTTGGTATAAGCATGGAATGCAAAGTCGTGTAGCTAACATATCAAATGATAGTCTTCAGCCAAACAATTTAAGAAAACTTTTAATATGTTTGGCAACAACGGATACCCCTTATTTATTCTTAATAAATAATAACAAATCGAATTGTTCAGTTTTTCAAAGTGTCCAATTACTTCTGTATAGCCAAATGTAACACCACGAAGGTTAAGAATTTATTTACTATCACTAAAGATAAAACACAATGACATAAAATTGAACCAACAGAGAAGTATAGCTTCGACAAAAGGTTGTGTGCTTTAGCCAACCGCACAGAGGAAAACATCCGTCATTTTGATAACGTTCAAATATTAGATTCTGATAGTAATTATAAGAAGACTCTTTTCTTTGAGATGTTTCATATCTAAAAGAAGTAGTACTGTCAATTTCAAGTCGTAATACTAATCAACTAAGTAACATCTATTGTAATACGTTAGTCTTTTAGAAAACTCTGTACACCTTGTTTCTGGCCAGCTGTTTTCAGTCTGTTTTTCTTTTCTTAATTGTTTTTGTAATATTCCGTATTATTTTTTCCAATTTTGACCACCGCAGGCTAACAATTTGCTTTATTAATAATTTGGTTCCCCATAATAATAATAATAATCATCATCATCACAACAATAACAAACAGATAACTAAAACCCGATGCTCCAACTAAGATGTTATGGGCACCCTAGGAAGACCAGGATCGGACAGCGCGGTAGAAACACTAGTATATATATGGTACACTGCCGTTCAGTGAAGTTCGGTCATACAATAAAAATCTATTATATCACACTGTATACAATTATTAATACATAAAATTAGAAAAATATTAAGCATACACTCTTTTCTAAGGGGTTAAAGCCATAAATTATTACCGAAGTACCAATCTTTTGAAACGGGTCGTTTGGGGATTATTAACGAACAATACATTTAGGAAATATACTGCAGTATCATTCTCGTTTATTTATCACAGGCGTAAAGATATAAATTTGCTTCATTTTACTGTTAAACGTGTGTTGGTGTGCATCTGTCGTTTTTGCGCGAAAGTTTTAAGAAAATTTACTTCAAAATGGCACGTGGCAAGCCTACCAGTGTAGAAACACGTTCACGCATTATTACGCTGTTTGAAGAAGGATATTCGGGGCGACAAATTGCTGAAACAATAAATATGAGAAGTTCAACAGTAAATGACATCATAAAGCGATATCGGACAACTGGAACTATAGAAAATCGTGTTCGTCCTGGAGCATCTAGGAAAACAACAAAAGCTGAAGATTTGAGGATTGTATTATTAAGCAAACGCAATAGAAAATTAACAGCGCGACAAATAGCAGCCGAAGTCAATCGCGGCCGTGAAGAACAAGTTTCGGCGAGGACGGTAGGTGGTTAGATGATTGGAAACACGTGCTTTGGAATGACGAGTCAAAGTTCGAAGATCTAAAACCGAAAAGTGATCCCGAACTGCATTGTGCCTACAGTGAAGCAAGGGCGTAGTTCTGTGTTAGTGTGGAGATGTTTCTCCGTTGCTGGGACGGGAGATTTATGCAGAGTGCAGGGTGTAATGAGGAAGGAAAATTATTTTGCAATACTCCAGAATCATGCAGTGCCATCAGGATTGCGTATAATAGGCCGTAACTTTACATTCATGCATGACAGCGACCCAAAACACACTGCGTTAGTGTGTAAGAACTATCTAAAGGAGCAACAAGAACAGCACACCCTGCAAGTAATGACATGGCCCTCACAAAGCCCAGATTTGAACCCGATAGAGTTGTTGTGGGATGAACTGGACAGGAGGATCCGAAAAATATGCCCAACTCCACAAGAACATTTACGGAATATTCTGCAACATGAATGGATTAATATTCCACAATCCATTTTAACAAAACTTATCGAAAGAATGCCTAGAATAGTTCGAGCGGTGATTAACAGCAAAGGAGGTTTTTTCGAGGAAAAAAAAAAATAATGTTCAGTATGTTATATTAAGCCAGAATAACTTTTTATTTATTTATTTTTGTCTTTTTTACCTGTACATACAATAAAATTGCATTTTGTTTTTAGTTTCGTTTGTTTCTGTAACCTTTTCATGTTTTTTACCAACCGACCGAAATTCTCTGAACGGCAGTGTACATAGGTGTCCATCTAGTGCGTGAACGGAGAATAAATCCTTTCCTGTGCAATTTAGAGGATAAGTCTTCAAAAAAGAAATAATATAAAATTACATCAAAATTCATTTTACGCGGTGTATGACACAAGTTTTATTTGAAATTGACGTGTTCAATCTCTTATGTTGACGAATTTCAATTAATTTTTACGTAAAAACTGACATTACTACGAAGTAGAACATACCGAATGTTTCTTGACGTTCATTGTTGAAGGTGATGGTTGTTGTCAGATTTATTGAATATGAGCTTACTTGGCGATTTTGCACGGCTTGTACGAATATCATCCTAAAAGTAACAACACTAAAACTAAGAAGTGTAAACGAACCTAATATAGCTAATTAATTCGAATAAAGTTCGATAGAGTGCAGAAACAACAACGATTAACTGAAATTAAAGAACAATAATATGAAAAATGCAGAAACAATAATGTTCACTTCGACATGTAATTTTTTCTGTGTTCCTTGCATTTTACAATACAGTTTTCTACTACTTTTTTAGTAGAATAATAGTACAGAAAACAACATTTTTATATATAGCATAGGATTAGATTCTATTTTCTTTCACTTTTTCCAAAAGTACCCATTTCCATGTTCGTATGAGAGTTTTCTTATCTATTTGTGTTGCCTGTGTGTATAATAATTCGCATATGTTTTACAACTGTTTGCTGTTGATAAATCAAATTTAACATCTGGTTTAGAGTACCTCGCCTATTCCACACAATTTCGTCAATTTACAAATAAACGTAGATACTTAATGTTCTTCTGGATTGTTCTCTCGATTCATTCATTCTTTCCAACCAAGTACATAAAGAAAGTAAAATTTTTATCATTCTAGATGTAACAGATATACGATAAAATATGTATTGCCAGTTTGTTTCAAGTGACAATGATATGCTTAACAAGTGAGTGGCTATGTAACATAGTTTTCGTTTTATAACCACTTTAGGGTTTGATTGCGATCGAGAATTGTAATTAAAAACTGAATGACTTTTATCGTATGTATATCTTAATTAAAATAGAAAGAAAAAATAAAACATCTTGTAGAAAATGAAGATGGTGCGTGCTAAATGCTTACGTAAATCTTACCGCATGTATGTATTGCTCCAAATGACACGGGTTTATATCTGACCTCTATGTAAGCTAATATGAGAGATGCTAGATCTCACTTTCTTAATTAAAGTGACCAGTGCATTGGACCATATTATAAACAGCCCATCATCTGGTAAAATACGTTATGTGGTAATCCAATATCCTCAGAAGAAGTCATAGTAATAAATTTTCTAATAATTTACATAATTTGGTCGAGGCATTTAAATAATAATATGCCTATTCCACGTATCGTATCCTGTCTTCTTCCTCCTACCTTCCTGCCTACTACATGAGCTTCCAGAAATTCCAAGCTGTTGCTTTTGTTACATCCTTACGCTGTATATTCTTACGTCAGCAGCAACGTAGATTCCTGTGAATGACTAATTACCTTCTGCTACACTGCAATCTAATGGACTTATGTAGTTAAGCATTAAACGCTCTTTAAATACGGCGTGCAAATAATAAGCAAACGAGTGTCAAGGTATATTGCAGTTTGAGGTCGCTTTAATGAATATTACGTAACACAATTTTTGATGTCCTTTATACTTTAGCAGAAACTTTAATAGCAGTAAAATGTCTCAGATTTAAGGCATTAAATTTTAATTATGATTTATTAGAGTGTTTAGAACATCTTTAATTATGAAAGTTAGTTTGAAAAAATCGATTGACGTCGCGAAACTTTGATTAACGGTCGGGCTTTATTGGCACATTTTATTTATTTAAGGACAGTATAACTTACATCCAGACTGCAAACAAAATGGAAAATTTATGTTAAATTCTCATTAACTTTAACTTGTAATAAAGCAATTATATATTAATTGCAAAGAAGAAGTAAATTATTTTGATACTTTTCACATTATATTTAACGTTTTGAAGACATTTGTAGTTCTTTATTGATCACACTATCAATCAGTTTAACAAACTTGAAAATTTAACAATTTAACAATAGAAAACTTTGCTAGAAGTGCTCATGTAAACAAATTCTAAAAAAAAAAAAAAATTGATATATACCTTATTGCCGAGACGCATTTTACCAGTGAGTCACATATCAAGTTCGAAGGATACAAGGTTTATCACACCATTCACCCTGATAACGACGCTAAAGGTGGTAGCGCAAACAATGTAAAAGATTCCATACTACACCATCAAGAAATAGGATACCAAACAGACATGATACAGGCAACATCTATCATAGTTAAAACTAAAACGTATGAAGTAATAATTACGGCATTGTATAGCCCACCAAGACATAACATCAAGGAAGAACACTACCTTAACTTTCTTAAAAAACAAGGTTACAGATTTATTGTGGGAGGTGATCTCAATGCAAAGAACACCCAGTGGGGATCTAGGATAGTAACTACAAAAGGTAGAGAACTTTTGAAAGCATGTAACTGATTGAACTGCGAAATACTATCGACTGGTAAACCAACATATTGGCCAACAGATCTGAGCAAAACTCCTGACATAATAGACTTTTTCATTGTCAGGAATATCTGTTCGAATTACATCCATGTTGAAGAAGCGTGGGATATGAGATCAATCTCCCATACTCCTCACCTTAAGTGATGCAGTAATCCAAAAAGAACCTATACATAGATTAGTTAATAAAAGGACTGATTGAAAAAGTTTCAAAATAAAACTTGAGAACTCTATGAAGCTTTCTGTACCAATAAGAACTAAAGAACAGTTAGATACAGAAGCAGAACTGTTTGTTATGAACATCCAACAAGCAGCATGGGAAAATACTCCTGAGATTAAACCTAGAGTCAAGGGCAATAATTACCCCAAAGAAATTAGGAACTGGTATCCGAAAAAAGGAAATTAAGAAGAAAGTGGCACCAAACAAGGGCACCAATTGATAAAACCGCCCTGAACAACGCAACCCAGCAACTAAAAAGAAAAATACAGCGTATCAAAGATGATTCAATCGCAAGATATCTAAGAGAATTAACCAACGACAGTAAAACTGACTACTCTTTGTGGAAAGCCACCAAACGCCTAAAACGACCTACCCTTCAAAACCCACCAATCAGGAAAGCAGATGGAAGTTGGGCCCGGAATAACATACAAAAAGCAGCTAGATTTGTAGAACATTTGGAACTGATCTTCCAACCAAATGCAGGAGAAGACCTTTAAGATTGAAATGATCTAAGATGTCGAGATTCTACCTACCACCCCAAAAGAAGTTTTGGAATAAATCAAAATGAATATTAACCCAAAGAAAGCACCCGGTTTTGATCAGATCACAGGAGAAATTTTTAAACTTTCCAATTTCAAAGAAAGCAATAATAAAACTGACTTATCTTATTAACGCTACATTTAGATTAAGATATGTTCTTACGATGTGGAAAATAGCGGAAGTAATGATACCAAAACCAGGAAAGCCATCTCAAGAAGTGTCGTCATATAGGTCTATTTCCTTGTTACCAGTTATTTCGAAATTATTTGAAAAGCTACTTCTTAAAAGACTGAAACCGATAATAGAGGAAAAGAACCTAATCCCTCCTCACCAGTTTGGGTTCAGAGAAAGCCGTTCAACAATAGATCAGGTACACAGAATTACGAGTCACATTGAAAAGTCCTTAGAGGAAAAGAAAGTCTGCTCTACAATATTCCTAGATGTAGCCCAGGCCTTCGATAAAGTCTGGCACGAAGACTTATTTAAAATCATACCTTTCAGGAAGACATTTTAGAATAAAGCAGGAGGAGGCTTATTCTAATTTAAGGGAAATTCAGGCTGGAGCGCCGCAAGGTAGCGTACTCGGACCAGTACTCTACCTGCTATACACTAGAGACATTTCTAATCTTGAACAGAACATCACTGCAACGTTTGCAGACGACCCAGCCATTATGGCAATAGGAAAAAATCATGAAGAGGCTGCAGAAAAGCTACAATCCTCCATGGATAGAGTAAACACCTGGACCAGAACTTGGCGTATAAAGCTTAACGAAAGTAAGTCTGGACATGTAGACTTCACCAATAAATTAAAACAGCATATACCTATCAGAATAAACGATGCCCAGATACCACATGCTGACTCGGCGAAATACTTAGGCATGACCCTAGATGCAAGCCTATGCTGGAAAGCCCATGTGGAAAAGAAAAAGAAGAGTTTAATCTGAAGTATAGAAAAATATATTGGTTACTAGGAAGGAACTCCAAGTTATCCATTCACAATAAATTGCTTCTTTATAAGCAAGTTTTAAAACCAGTGTGGACATACGGCCTACAATTTTGGGGCTGTGCTAGCGAAAGTAATATCCAAATCAGCCAACGATTACAAAACAAAGTACTGAGAGACATGGTTGATGCACCTTGGTACTTCCGCAACTGTGACCTGCATAAGGACCTTGAAATAGAGACAGTTAATCAAACCATTTCCAAAATCGCAAGACGTCACGAACAACGACTTCACCAACACGAGAATGCTGAGGCACTCCAGCTCCTCGACAACACCAACTTGACAAGAAGTAAATAGATCCTTAGTTAAGTTTCAACCTGTAGCAATTTAAGTTAGAATCAAATTATTCATTGATCAATGTTATGATCAGATTGTAATTTCAAAAATGTCCAGAAGTATATGGGGATTTCAATAGAAAAAAAGAAAGATTTTCAAACGAAATCATATCTTTAAATCTGACTGAACTGGCTTTGTTAGCTTTAGAACAATGTCTCCCGCAGAAAAATAAAATTCCTCCTCGGTTTCACTATATTTAAACGTATGAGGGACATATGCCGTCACATCCCTTTTGATACACACCAGTAACCTTCACCACATAAAATCTAAAGGTGTTCTTAGCTTTTCCGTTGACCTTTACAAGCGCAAACTCATTAGATGTAAGTAGATGATCGTTACCGTTGTGATTTTGTTCTTCGTCCGTGGAAAGGTTTAAATCGGAACTACTATTGTGAATCGATAAATCATAATGGGCCAGAAGATTCACGAGTTGTTTTTCTTTTTCTTATTTAGGTTCGTGCGAAATAAGTTATTTCTGACTTTTCCTTTATTCTACTGATTTTCAGCTTGAATTATCTCCACGCGTTGTTTGTTGAAAGTGGATGTTATGAAAGTTGACTTTAGACTACGTTCTGAACGCTTCTTTTTTATTACAATTTCTAGTAGAGGAATTACGTTGTATGGTGATATTTCGACCGAATTTATGCGAGAACATGTGGAGTCGTTATGGTGCGACTGAAGGCGTAGGTTTGCTATTACACTCTGCTCTGCCCAAGCGGTCGGGCTATGTAAAATCAAGAACAATAGATCTTTGTTCCTCTACGTCTGCAGCCATGTCTTCTAATTCTTGTTCTGTAATCTTTGAAAGTAAATTTATTCCGGTTAAAGCGACCGAAGTGTTGAACCAAAAAACCGTTTATCAAGCTGCTTACAATATTCTACCAATTGTTCCTCCTGATTGAAAAAACTCTTCTAAATCTTCCAAGCTTGTCTGTCCCTTTACCTACACCTTAGTGTAGATTCATGAAAGCCAATTGCTTTGAACATCCTTTATTCATGTTGCAGTAGAGCTTCTGTCAAAGGTTTATGTTCGATTTTTCATTTATAATTCGTTAAAAACAAACCGTAAACATTACATTATGGGGTAATAAGTAGACTGTGTGTGATTATGTACTATTTAAAAAAAGATTTTGCCAGTCAACCAACTTGTTAAAGATAAATTATAATAATGCTAAATTGATGGTTTTGCCCCATTTTCAATTTTCAAGAAAAATGTGGTAGGGATCACTGTACTATAAAGCAAGACGCAGTAGGCGTTTAAACGTAGATTACGATAGTTTAGGAGTTCAAAGTAATCATAAGCCTATTAATAATCATATCCTAAACGAGGGAAACGTGGAGCAATGTTATTTTCAGCGACGAATCAAAGTTTGATGTTTGCACAGGGGATTTTCGAAAGATTCGTACAGAATCTGAAGCTGCTTATAAGGACTACCCCAAGCGTACGGTTAAATTTCCTCGCGGGGTTATTATATGGTGATGTATGAGTTGTAAAGGGGTTGGCAAATGTGAGTTAATTAATAATATGGTTAATGCAGAATAGTACCAACTTATTTCATTAAGTAACTTGATTCTAACAGCAGAACAATGTTTTGGAAATGAAAGTTTTATATTTGAACGAGACGGTGCACCGTGCGGTTTGGGAATTATAATTTAAAACTTACGCATACTTTCATCATGGCTGTCAGGTAGCTACGACTTGAATGTCATTGAAACTTTATGACATCAGATGTTTTTGCGTAACGATCTTCAGTGTACAGTTCCAGAATTAACGGCAAAGATCATGCACATTTGCATTCAAAAATTCTTTAACCCCCGAATATTGTACATTCCATGCCATAACGCTATTGGCGCAAATTCGATTTAAATTATAAGATTCAAGTGCGCCCGTTTAAAATAAACATAAATATACTTTTTTAACATTTCATACACATAGTCGTTAAGGCTCGTAAATATACAAAGTATATAATCGAAGTGGTTTGATCAATCTAGTTTGTCAAACGCATTGATGGTAGATGTAGAAAGTATGTATGTACCTACGAAAATTGCACCGCAACGTACTGATAAACAACTCGTTTATTTTTAAATGTCGCCCCATATATTTTAACGTGAAAATTTTACATTCTGCATAAGATAAAATAGTCTCATGATGTAGTTGAGTAAAAAGATAATAAACTTGCTTCATTGTACATAACTTCCATAAACGTTAATATATTTATTTTTTCGCGTTTGTAGTATTTGGCTCACGATGTGTGTTTCAAATCTATATTGTAAATTCTGTTTTTCATTACAGATGCTCCGCACCAAACTTCTTGCGTTAGCTTTAGCGATATTACTTATCTGCTTCATAAGTTCAGCCCAAGAAAGCATTTACGCCCAAGGAGATGGAGCCCCCTCGGAGGAAGTACATGCGTATATGAAAAAACTTAAACATATTTTGGAAAACGCTGGAATTCCGAGGTGAGCTTGGTACTAGTTTCTTGTTGTTCATAATACAATATCAGGATTTAGATAAATCACGCTAACCATTCAAAAATTAATTATTTCAGATTAACTTAAGTCGATCGCAAATTAATTAGCTGAAAGCATCGTAGAGATTTGTCACCGTAATAAATATAATTACCACGAAATCTGTTCAGATAGTGCATGCTTATAGTACCGATTATCGATTAAGATTCGGAAAAGAATATGCCATCATGTATATAACTTAATCGTAATGCTCAGTCGTTTGATTCTCCATTTTTTTTTTCAGATATGGTAAGAGGTTTTCCATAACATCAACTAGCAGACCACGTCAGCGAAACTGCCCTAGAAATCTCAGAAATTTGTGTCGGTGTTTTGGCAATTTACTTTAGTTTATTTCAGTTTGTTTTATCGCTCTTTGATTTAATTCTAGGCAGAAATAAGTACTTATGTATATATATATTATGTGAATATTTTTGTGAATATGGACTTGTAATTATATCGCATTAATAAAAGATTTATTTAGTGTCTTATTTCGATTATTTTTCATTATGTGTAAACGGAAACTAATTTTGTTATATACGAGGATTAAACTTTAACAACGCATCTTATTTTGTTTCTATTATCAAAAATAGGCGAGCTTATAAGAAAATATGTACATATATTTGAAGAAAATTCTTGTTATCAAAAAATTTCTGATGATTTTGAAAAAAAATTTTCATATTACATAAATATTTACCGCCGTTCAAACTTTGAAAAGAAAACCTACTCCTTATACACAATGTATTTTCTTATAAACAGCTTTAATAATATTGTGCAAAAATTATTATGTTTAAGCTATAACAATTTTAAAAATTAAATGCAGTTTTACAACAATTAATCGTTCTCTTTACCAATTGACTGGGAAATTATTGTGTCGGCATTTAAGTCTTAGTTGCTTTTTCTATTTCTCTGAGGTTTTTGAGTGATAATTCCATTCTCATTAATCTTTCTCGCAAACTTATATTTTGCTAGATATTTGGATAATTTAACTGTAAACTATTTGTTCACATAATCAACCAAATTCTGTTATGGTAAGTCACTATGCCTCTTTACGCGATAGCGGCTGTACTACATCTGCCTTCAAGAAGGGGTTTTGACATACTTCAACTTATGCAAAGAGATCTTCACATTACATAAAAGAGGATTTAAGTTTAAATTTTTACAAAAGCCCTGAAAGAACAAAAATGTTGGTACAAGTCCTTTTATCGTTTTTCAAAATAAACATGTGGGAGACATGTCCAACTTATAGAAAAAAGCTATTACAGTATTACTAGCATGCCGCAGGCTGCTCGGTAAAAACTGGAGTCTTAAGTCTCAAATGACCGTATGGTCATACATGGCAATAATCAGATCAATAATCGCAGACGCTTCTTTGATTTGGTGGCCAAAAGCAAATCATAAAATTGTGCAATAACAGCTTCAGCAAATTTAGAGAGTTGCTCAACATCACATGTGTGAGGCGTACCTGTCGATAGCAAAAATAGTACTTCAGCAAAGCCCTAAAATATCACTTATTTACTTGGAAAAGTTAAAGATCAAATCTGTTGTCTGTGCGAAGAAGATCTGGGAACAGGAGAATACATTCTATGCAAATGTGTCAGTTGCACACGACACCAACATTTCAGTAGACCATTTCTTGCATCTACTGAACTGAAGGAAGTAAATGCTAGAGTAGGAGTAAGGTTTATTGAAAGCCCCCCATCCATTCTAACACACACAAGGACATTTTGTTGCAATAGAGATGTTGAAGTTACAGTGACTAAAGACATCTGTACCATGCCCGATTATAATAACAACATTCAGTATTAGCTGTGCTTCGATCATTTTAGTAAACAACTTTTGTTGGAGTCGATTTATGCGGGAATACCCAAACTGTTGATTGTTGCTTAGTTTCCGCCTGGTACGAAAATATCTAAGTTTCGTCATTTGTTACGATGAATAATACTATATACGGTTTGTGAAGTTCCTCTGTTGAATTTTTTGAGCTTTTCTTTACATTAATTGACACGAGCCTTTTTGTGTACAGGACGATCCTCTTCAATTACGTGGCGCACAGCATCGATGTTTTTTGGAATAACAACCGATTTTGGTTGATCTTCACGAACCAGTTGTAAACAGTTTTTTTTGTGATGGTGCATTATCAATAGTTATTGTTGTGTTGGGCCTTTACTAAAACCGTAAAAAATCATCCAACGAAAACTCTCACATGAAATTTCCATTCATTCAATTGCTTTCTTTAAATGTTCTCAGTAAATACACTATTCGGTCGGTTTCTGTTCCGTCATTGCTTCAACAATAACAGATCACAAATTATACGAAAATAGTAATAGTAATCAATAGTGCCATTTAGTGGTCGTTTGTAAAAAAATTTAGACACATATTACTCCCTTTTAAGAATCATAAGTAAATATTTGGAAGCTACACTTCGCAAGAAGCTAATATCTCTACCCTACGGTACACAGTAAGCATAAATGTTTACTTTAATGTGCGACAAAAAAAAACCTCGAGGAAGAGATTTGAGGTGCAACCTTAACCTACCAAAGGATTAAGGAAAATGGAAACTCTGATAAACTAGTCAAAAAAGCAGCAAATACCCTTTTCGTTGACCCAGATTCTGGCTTTTGACATATCGGCTGCCAGCTTTCAGCAAAGTGGAGTACTAGCTAAGAAAAGCTGATGATGAACTTCATTGTCTTTGCTGTCGATGAGATCTAGACAGTAGGAATCAAAGCGCTTCAACTAGAATAAATAAACTCATTTTACTAAAGATTCTTGTTCTTGTTGATTGTTATGTTTAAATCAAAGCATTGTAGGAAAACAATAGATTATCCCAATGCATGGTTTCAGCATTAAATATTGGAATTTATTTATTAGTCAAATTATTCGCAAAGATTGCGATTTATAGGGTACGAATTTTCCCAATATTAGAAAGAATCTGCTTTGTTTGAAAATTTCCAAGGCAAACAGTAAGCGGTTCTTTAGAAAGTAAAACGGGAACTTTTTATTACGACGCTATATAAATATTGTTACTGTTCCGCATGCGTTTTAATTCGAAAGAAACTTGTGTTGCATTAACGCAATAAAATAAAAGTAAAACAAGGCTTTTTAAAAATAATATTTATTCAGCATCATACATATATAAAGTATAGGAAATATTAAAAGTTATCATGATTAAAGTGCCATTATAATATTGCTTTAGAATGTTTGTTTAGAAATTGTTACACTGTACATCCTGAATTCTGTGGAAAGTCACATACATTCAAGGTGGGATTGAAGTATAAGCCTGCAGGACAATCCATCTTAATTGGGGTACCCCAGTTACATTTATAGAATATGGTACAATCTCCAGCGTCGGTCAAAAATGTCACAAATTCTTCGTTTTCTTCTGGACAAGTTCCTACAGGTCCAGATTGTTCTACAACACAAAATATACATTAAATATGTACATAGTACATAGTAATACTTAGTTTTACTATTCGAACTGTTTTTCGTTTACATACATTAAATATGTTGCCATTACTTATTTGAATATTTCACAGTAAAATTTTTATTCACATTCACATCTACACTGTAATTACCAATGCTTTCTTCGCTTTCTTCAATAATGCAAACTACATTATCTGGAAAATCGCAATGTTGGACAGCAGGATTGAACTGCAAACCAGGTATACAATCGATTACACTTGCTACGCCGTTGTTGCACTCAATGAATTGTTCGCAGCTTCTGGGATGGGCAAAGAAGCTCTGAGTATCATCTGGACAATTAAAGTCTGAAACAGAAGTGAATGTTAAAAACGTTGAACTGTCATATTAACAACATGAATGCATTACCAATAGCCGAACACATCAAAGCTAAAGTGAGCAACAAGCAAACTTGTGAAAACATTTTTAATGGTTAACTGATCAACCGAGAGAACTGAAGAGTTATTGCGACCGATCAAATTACAGCTGCGTACTGAAGATGAAAGTTACTGGTCGTGTTAATATATAACTTTAAGTAGTTATGATAAGATTGGGTTGTGAAGAAATTCATCTCCTTATCATTAATCTGATGCAAAAGCATCCTGAACAATACAAAAAATAGATATGCAGATATACATAAGAGTATGTTCTTGAGATTGAGAAGTAACTAAGCGGTATCAAGAAATCAAGATGCAGTACAAGATATGCATCATTATCATTTCACGTGTGCCACAGTGTGTAATTTCATGGACTACTCGTACAGTTTTTACATTACAAATCTAACGTTGATATTAAAATAAATTTTGTGATTCTTACAAAAAAAATTAAAGAAAACCATACTTGGTCAGTTCAGTTGCTTAGTATTTAGGAAACGGTTGGAATAACACTATGGAGTTAATCTCATGAGAGAAGTTATACTGTTATTCGTAGCATGCATTAATTTTTGGATTTGTTTGCGCAGGCATCAAAATATATTGTATTAGCTCACAAATAACGTATTTACTATTCTTATTTTTCGTATGTTTATGCATATTGCTTTAATAGCAGAAAACCAAATGCACCTTTCATTCTTCCAGATAGAATGAAGCTCTCTACTTCTATACTTACATCGGTAACAAGGCCATGTCGCGTCCCATAGTCCAATATGCGAAGCATTGATTTGCGGATATATTACGAATCACGCACCAGAACGGCCACTTCTATACCAATGCCTATGAAGCGTACGGAAAGTGGCGAACTTTAGACATTATATTATCTGAATATCTAGTCAATCAGTTGTTAAACAGCGCGACTTCCCAAGTAACTCATAGATGACTAATATCTCGAAAACTATTAAATGTAGATATATTAAATCCTATGTGGAAAGATGCACCATTTGAAAAGTAGGAGCTTTTTCAGTTGGAAAATATTTGTATTTCGAAACAGTTAAGGAAGACCCTGTATAAAGTTTAGTAACGGTAACGATAAGATGTGGTTTACATAGCCTTCCATTTTGTTCCGTACCTTAATGTCTATTACATTCTCAAATATCTAATTTCAACAAGAGCAGTGCAAATGCTAACATTTCTACATAATTACAGATATCCTGAAAACAGTTGACCTGACCTTAGGGGTAAGGTGTACCAATACAAATTATTTACATGCGATGTGTAGATAAAACAGTATACCAATGCATTGAAAATAAGAAAATTGATAACCACTTCCGATTCAACCGGAAGTATTTCGTAACCAAAAATATTTTAAATTAACAGGCCCACCTTATAATTTCAGCGTTCCATTCATAATAACATCATTAAAACTTCTAACCAACGAGCTTCATGAAATACCCTGTATATATTGTAACATGTATTACATAGGTTTGAGACAATAAAAGGTACTTGTGAATAAGTGGGTACATATTCCTGTTGCGAGATTAATGTGATAAAGGCAGAAATACTTATATTTTCGGATTTAGATACTGATTATTTACTGAACAGATGTTATTGTGTATACATTATGTCTTCTTATATATACAATCTATTTCACTTTACACGAAGACGCCCAATTAAATTGTTTATTAGTAGACAGCATAAAACTTTCACCGGTGACAGATTCAGATTTTGGTAGGAATTAGTTTTTCTTGTTGAATTTTGCAAGCATGCGATCGACAT
Organism: Oryctes borbonicus; assembly: GCA_902654985.2. Taxonomy (NCBI): domain Eukaryota; kingdom Metazoa; phylum Arthropoda; class Insecta; order Coleoptera; family Scarabaeidae; genus Oryctes; species Oryctes borbonicus. The sequence goes on along the minus strand of LR736861.1, from coordinate 883,999 downwards.
CTACAGAAGAGTAGCCATTGTAAATAGATGAATTTAAGTACTTTATTGTACAAAAGGTATTTTACTATTCTATTAATTAATAAACTAATTTTCTGTTCATTTTGTGTCATCCACAGCGGTTAGAATTATGATAATAGATGTCCATTTCCAGTTTATTGTTGTTTGTCATTCTTAAACTATCCAGGAATGGAAGCTGATTGTTCAATTCTTCTCCTACTGTGAATTTAATAGTTTCAAATTTTGAATTAAGCGCCGCGAGAAAATTTCGAATAGTACATTTGTAATATCAAAAAACCGCGAAAATATCGTTTCAAATTTATTCGTGAACAAGTTGAATATGAAAGGGTATATGGAGTCGCCCACTGCTCTACCCTCTAATTGCTCATAGCACTTGGCTTGAGCACTTGAAAGCAATTATGAATCGTGAAGTGAAGTTAGTCTTTTGTATTCTAGCAACGGTTTTGTTGAGTTTTAGGAACTTAGCCAACTACTCCGTGAGTTCTGGAATCGGTACACTGAGGAAGAGTGCATAAACATCAAAGTTCCTCCATTTACTAAAATGTAATATTATTTAATAAGCGTAATTCAATGTTTAATGTATTTTTATTTGTTTTCATTGCGCTTGCACGCTTGGTATTGAGATAAGAATTTCTTCAATGACACAAAAATATTGAAAAACTATAAAATTAAAATTTTCCAGCGAAATTTCGAATTTTGGATATTTTAGTGATTAGCAACAACTTTTTAAAATACTTTTTTGCTCGATCCTCATCGCTAGAATGACTTTACTTGAAACACTAGTTTTTACTTTAATCATACTTGGCCAGATTTAAACTCCGAAAAGAAAATTCATTCCAACAAATATTAACCGCAATTGCCCCTATCACTGGTAAAAGTTCCACACTAATTGTATTGTTAGTGAACAATTTTTTTAGATGTCTTCATGTAAAGTGAAACTCATTGTATGTTAAAAAGTACGCACTGTGTTTTTTTTTTTTTGCTACGAACTTTTACAAAATTGTCGTAACGCAGAAAGTTTGAACACTTTTGAACAGCATATAGGATGGGCTGTCAAAATAAAGGAAAATATTTTTAAGAAAAGTTATTCAGAATTAACAGCTATGTTCAAATATGCAATCACAGTCTCCTGTCTCAAAAATAAAAAAAAAAAGCCTTTTTCTCTGGATTACCCTTTATTCACTCCACATTTACATCTCATCTGTTTAGAGTATTCGTAATTGA
>LR736861.1:824228-870761 GCA_902654985.2 Oryctes borbonicus | reverse complement strand
TCTTCTTCAGGTGTACTACTACCCTCCTCTTCTCCACTTTCGGTCACATTGCCTTCTTGTCCGTCATCTGGCCCATCGCTTGCACATTCGACTTCATCTGCAAAATAACAATGACCACGACTAGGATCGAAATAGAATCCATTTAAGCAGTTTGCTATAGTGATTTGGCCTTCGCTGCAAGCAATGAATTGTGAGCAGCTAGTTGGATGTGGGTGGAAGCTTTGGCCATTCGGCGGACATTCTATCAGTAACTCTGGAAAAGTTACGTTGTAATTGGTCAAGATACAGTAATGAAAAAGAGAAACTTACCAGCACAGGTTCTACTTGTCAGCGCTATTATAAAAGCGCTGAAATAAAAAAATCCTGAAATAATAAAAAATTAATGAATCCAACGAAGATTTTTGAAAGACCAATGCGGCTAACCTTTCATTTTCGATACACTCACTATTAACCACTTGTAGCCAAATCGCGATTTCGTTTGACACTGCGGAAATTTCTTTGAGATCGTTTATATATCAACAGTGTATTAATATCGTAATAAATTTAATCGAAGGATTACAAGATAAATTACTGATAAGAGTTTAAGGAAATATGAAATTTGAAGTTGCCATTCTTATTCTAACACGAAGAATTGTAAATACGATCATATATTCTCTAAAACTAAAAAAGAACACGCCCTTAAAAAGTAAAATTAAAAAAGAAACGAATATTAGTTACTTGTTCATAATTTCATAAATGTATAAGATTATGAGATCACTTGCGTATTAGTTCAACTCGTCGCCGCATATGCATATATTGACAAAGTTGATTGAAACCTTTCAAAGAAGATATATAGAAAGTCAATAGGTTCTTGATTAGGCAAAACACCTGGTAGTAAAGAAATACTTTCCAGGAAATCCATTCAATTATTTGAAAAATTGTAAATACATTTAAATAAGATTTCGCTTTACTAGTTTCATCTCGTAAAATGTTTAGGAAAGCTTTCTTTTCAAAATGAAAAGGCTATAAAATTTATAATTAAAGTCTACCAACATTTTCGAATGTACATGTTTTCCAGAAATTGATTATCACTGTTTCAAGAGTGAAAACAAAAACGTATTCTTGTAATTAATTTGTGTGAATCATATATTTGTATTTATAGCGTACATCAAATTTTTTAGGTTAAAAATAACGTAGCGCTACTTAAACCTTCATATATGTGGTCAGTAATCTGGGTGGGTTCAAAAGTTTGTGCCTTTGTGAATGCAGATTTTCCAAAATATTTTTTCTCTTGTTTTGAAGTGATTATTACATTTTTCGAATCCTCGTTAAATTCTGAGCAAAAACGTAACGAGGTACTATTGTCTTAAAACTAAGAGTTTCAAAGTAGTTAGGGCTGCTTTAAAAAAGACGACACTTACAATAACTATTATATCTAGGCATAAAAAGATTTAATGTGACTTTAGTTAATTATTTATTTTATACTAACAATAAACAAGTTAGTCGTATTATAATAGATAAAGTCATACAATAATTTTCATCATTATACTCGAAATTGTTCGAGTGACTAATTTGTTTCTGTCATGGCACATCGATAAAATAAATGCCGACAGTAGCTCAGTTGCACAAATATCTATAACGACGAAATGGTTGATTTTGGGCCATTAATATTCTGTCGAGGATTTTGTCAAAAAATTAAAACCAAAATAAAATTTCCACTAAAAAATACTTTCAATCATAAATATGTCAACTTATCGCGCAAAATCACGTGCATTTCATTAGCAATACAGAACTACATAAATGCGCGTTATTAGGTTCTATTGTGACTAATCCAAGTGCCAAATCACATCTGTCTAAGGCGCACATCCATATAAATAACAATATCTGTAACTGTAAAGAAACCCTTAGTTTCAGAGCAGTAGTATTTTATTGCATTTTCCTCCAGAATTTGTCGAGGCTTCCCAAAATGTAATAATATATAGCATATTCTATTTGAATCAATATAACTTCGCGTAGTTACGAACGAAACATTCTGCATGTTTTACCATAATTTTAAATCACGTCCCTAATTAAACCTTAACAAGAAAGAAGGCGTTTTGCAAAATATCCAATCACAAAGGCACAATTTCCCGAGCGTATATAGACTGTCGCAACCTTCCGGAACTGTAAAATTGAGAATATTGCTAAGTAGAGAAAAGCATACATATTTTCTGATGATATAATAGAGCGCATAGAGTATCTTTCAGAAATATTTCCCTATATACAGGGTACCCGATGAGTAGAGAAACACACACTTAACGTTTTTGTATTAATTAACATTGAAAGTAAAATAAATATTTGAGATATGCGAGTTCTGTATTTGAATATTTACATCTAAATGGTTTTTAGTGTTAATATTGTTCGGTTACCATGGCAATGGTAACCGAAATACACTGACATTGCTGTTCTTAATTATTGATTCAGAACGTTAAGCCTAAGTACAGCAGCGGTGTGCAATGACTTAAACGGGAGAGCACGGACAGCGATTCGATTTCTTCGTGAAATTTTCCTTGTAGATCTCCTTGTACATTGTTCTACGCAACAGAAATACACGAGGAAATGGAATCGTTGTTAGCGTGCTCTCATTTATGTCATCATAAACAAAAAGAGTTAGTACATAGGGTTTATGTATGAAGTATGTAGGCATTCCAGAGTGCAATAATCGGTGGAGATTGAGAAAGAAATATATAGCTTCATCAATGGAGCGAGTGTTTCCAGGAGTATTAAACCTTAGCTTTAATCTGACGAATGTTGTCAGTCCTGGACATTGGTCAGGATAGCGCAGTGTTTACATCATGCTAGTTAAAATATACCATTCCTTTCAGTTTTTTTTTCTAATACACAAATCAGAATAATTTTGAATCGACAACCTAGGATCATCATTTGAAAACGTAAACATTAGTATCTTTTATTTACCGTTGTCATGGTACTAGCACCGGAAACCAGTTGGATACAATATCCGCATGCAGGACTAATGCTAAACTGGAATGCTGTTTTTACATTCAACTTAAGACATGCATTATTACTAAAGTTCACCACTTTCCGAACGCTTCACGAAATTGGCAGAGACTAGACAGACTCGTGTTTATTCGCCTCTTGAGAATGTGTGCGTGTTGCCTACTGGTTTCCACGAGAATCGACAAAACACGAGTCTATCTAGTCTCTGCTAATTTCGTGAAGCGCACGGAAAATGGCGAACTTTAATTATTACACAAGAACGGTAGCGGTGTAAATTTCCTATACAGTGAATACGGAAAAACTATGTGGTGCTATTTTAGAATCCTTTCGCTTAAACAACAAATAAGTATCGGCAACCTCCGCACCATACAGGTTTAATTAATTATATAATAATTAATCCGGAACGGCCGTTTCGAGGACCGGTTGATGATGAGGACTATTCCTCCTCGAACAGCCGTCCTGGATTAATTAATATATAGTTAATTAAACCTGTGTGGTGCGGAGGTTGCCGATACTTACGTGTTGTTTACCATACTACGCCACAGTCCTTGGTATCATCTTTTTGTTTACTACAGTTATTACTGTTGAAAAGAAAAATAAAATTTTGAAAAACTAGATATTTGGATGGTTTTTTAAACCTCAATTCTTTTTTTAATATTCAACCAACATAAATTATCGTCATTATGGTCGTATAAATATAGATTGCCGTCTTAGACATTTTAAAATATACTAATTGGTTAATTTGAATTTTTGTAACTAATGTTAGTATTTTTGTAATACTTCACTTCTTATTATTTGTTTCCAAACCGTTGGAAACAAATTTTACTCTTATTTTAACTCCTGATGAAGTTCATAATAAATGAATGGCATTTTTGGTAATAAAATTAGGCTCTCACCATCCACCATCCACCATTACCATTCTTATATTCTTATTGTAATTATAATTATTTCTCAAGGAAAGCCTAAACAAGCGTTTGAAGATAAAATTATAAATATCTGGAAATCTATTAGAAATAGACCAATGGATGAAACCAATATTATATTGAATTATTGAATAAATTAAATCAGTAAACAAGAGACGTAACTATATATAGAACGTTCCATTTAAAATAACAAGATAGTTGAATAGTTCGTCATTTATGGATTATCCTGCATATACGGAAATAATTTTGAAGCAGAAAGTTTTAGCTTCCTGCTATTTACACACTGTACATTTGAGGCGTCCAGAAGAACATTGATTTTTTACAATATTCTAAAAATCGAATTTTAAAGTTTAAAAATTCAATAATACATCAACTACTTTTATTGATTATACTAGCTTTTAGGACATCTTTCTCATTTAAAGGTATGCATTTGGATTAATGTTTGCGTTGTTTTAATTTTAGTTATATTTTGTATATGGTTTGTTAGATACAGTGTAAAGCATGAGTTTCGAAGATTGAGCTTTTGTGAATAGAAGTTGTTCAAAAAGGTTTTTTTTTCTTGCTATGTGATCCGACTCGAGGTATGGTTTAAAATATATTCTATTAAGACAAGTTCGTAGCTATCTAATGTTGTTTTTTTTTATGGAGCATGCTATATGTTATTGAAGTTTCTGAATTCTCGTTAAATTTGGCTGATAAGTAATAAGGTATGGTCATAAAATTAGGGGCTTCAGCGTTATTAGACTTTCTTTGAAAAAGCCAACATTTGCTAAAATGGGAGATATGACTTTTGCTCTCTAAGTTAGGTGTAAAAGAACATCCTCGGTTTATGATATACTTTTGTTAAGAAGCAGTTTGTTTTAGAGAGAAATTTTTGGCAAAATTGAAGAAAAAAAATTACTAAGATTGGGTTCACATAGGGTAGCGCAAAATTTGTGTAACAATTTCATAATAGATACATGGTTTCCCTGGTCATCACCTAACCTAAATTTATGCTATTAGCAATTGATTTTGTGGTGTACGGAATTGTTATACGGTATGTTATGCAGTAATCCTGGGACACAGATTGAAAAACAAATGCAGAAAACAATGTTATAATAAAGTGTGTATAGTTTCGCGTTACGCTAATTTCGCGGTACTCTGTATGAACGCCTCTTAAGATGTTAGTAGTCAACAATCATGTTCTCGTTATAGTGATTTTGGAAACTGAACTAGTGACAATATTTATTTTATCATTTTACTACGACAGAAGCAAGTAAGGGTGTTAGTTAGTAATCTGCCAAATTTTCAAATTTTCAAGGTACCGATAGTTGCAATTCCCTGCATAACTCTGCAATTAATGGGGAAGCACATGAATTCTGTTGAAAGTTTGAAAAGTAATATCAGTTTTGTAACTAGTTCTACTAATGTAAAGGATTAAAAGCAAACTTGTGTAAGTATTCAAACTTTCATACAAATTAGACAATGACAAAACCCAAGTCAAAAACTTAAAAAATGTTTATGTACATCTCGCAATACCTACTTAGATATCTGAATGTTGTCATATGTATGTATGCGGCATAATGTAAGGATGCAATTGTATGAAAAATTACTTGAATGTTACCAACTTTCTTATATCACATCCACAGATAAGCAAAGTTTATTCATTTTAATTCTGAGTAAAAATTTAATCCAATCATAATTGTACTACGTGTAATGGGTGTTACGCAAGCACAACTATTTTACCTATCTCGCATAAAAAGAACAATGAGCAAATTCCAATAATAATAATTGAATCACAGAGACCAAAGCCCCGATAAGTGAGTTTTCTTTCAGATAATATTTTTTATGTTAACATCCAGTATTTCTACACGTGGAAAAAATGCGAGTTATTTTTGTTTTAATTTGAAGTGAAACCCAACAATTTGATATTCATTTTTAGAGCTAGTCGTCTTCCATTTCTGCTAGAAGTGCTAATGTATTTTCGTAAATACAGGGTGACGTACAACATTCGGGTCAGCTTATATACAAAAAGCCATAAAGTATTTTAAAAATATTCTGTTGAGGGCTGTGTAGGTTCATTGGAATCAAGTTTTAAAATTGTCTTTATATGTACTAGGTAACTCAAAAAATTTTACACGCCAAAGTTGTGAAAATTTGAGTGGAATATATTATTGCATATGTTGATAATACGCGCTAAGTAATGGTAAGCTACTGTTATGTTTCCTACAGCTAAGTCCTAAGACCGTTTTTGGGAAATTTAACGATTATTGAAAATGTAGGTCAATATTTAAAAGGAGCGCCTATCTTACGTATTTCAGTTAGATACAGTAAATTGTATTTATGTTTAGTCGACTTGATAATAAGATAAAAATGATCCTTAAAAATGATACAATATTCTGTGTATTTTTTTGCTAATCGTTTTTTTTTGTGCTTCCCCCTATTACGCACATGTATTAGTTTAAATTTTTAATTTGTTAATTCAGTACATATTAGTTTATTGCTACGTCAAAAAGGAACCACGTCGAAATGGCCATCGGGACTAGTTTTGTAGGACATTTAAGAGAATTTAATCCACGAAAATGTGAATGTGCAGTGTATTTAACATTTTTTATAATTTTTTTTTTTATAAATGGCATTGAAGTAGCTGACAAGAAAAGAGTATAATTATTGAACTCCTGTAATGAAGAAAGTTACTCGAACTTTTTTGTAATTTGTGATCTAGCAAGTGCCTAAATCCTATTTCTATTAATACAACTTTTAGACAAGCATTTTCCACTAAAACCGGGGTGTTTTCCTGAACGATATAAATTTTATAATGCTTTTAAAAATAAAACCGAAGCTATACGCGAATGGGCAGCGAGGGTTTAAAATTTTGCTTCGAAATATTGTTTCATTATGTATCTGGAAAAAGGAGGAACAGTAGATCGACTGTTTGAAGAAGATGTTAGCAGACTGAAATTCGATAAAGCGGTGGAAATTGCCATACTAAAGAAGCGACTCGTCATAATTTTAACTTATCCCCGATGGTAAAAGAAGAGTCAACAGTATCATTTCAGCACTTCATCGTCCAATAGGGCCGGAAATACTCTATGAAGAGGAAAGGGGAGAGTAGTACGAACGATAACGACGCAATCTCGTGGTACACAAACGAACAGTATAGACTATGTGATAAGAGTGGGCACCATCAAAAATAAAAACTATCTTGTACCAAATCAAATTATAATTATTTGAATACAGAAGATCAGGGTGAACCCCAAAGTATTTTTAATTTAAAAATGAGCGTTAAAAACAATCCCATGTCGTTAACTTGCAAAGTAAATAATCGAGAAGTGAAGTTTGAGATTGACATTGGAGCAGGAGTCCCCGTTATCTTTGAAACGTTTAAGAAACAGATGTTTGTAAAACTTACCTGTTCATAAGAATTATAAATTAGTTACACAGGAAATAAAATTAAGTTAAGATGGAATATTACAAGCTTATCGATGCGCCTAAACTTTATGTTGTAACTGATTGGGGGCCCCCATTGTTAGGGGGCGATCTCTTTGAGACATTTCATTTAACTATTAATACTTTAATTGTTAAACTTCCATTAGAATGATTATGATTTTCATCGCGTTTAGGAAAATTTAAAGGTCAACTGTATTTAAAAATTACCGTGAATGTTATCCCAAAATTCTTTAAACCGCGGGCTATACCATTTGCAATGCGTGATAAAGTTAAAAATTAAGTTGAGCAATTAGTTGAACTAGATATTTGACTCCAGTTAATTGTAGTAGATGGGGAACTTCGATAATTTCACTTGTTAATAATAATGGAAATATTAGCATATGGAGCGATGATAAGGTAACAATTAATCAATTTTTGGAAGTTAATCGATATCCCATACCTGGTATAGAAGAGTTATATTCGAAACTGCATGGTGAGGTTCATTTTATTAAACTAGATTTGTCTAGAGCATCCCAACAAGTTTGTTTGGATGAAGTGTTTAAACAATATTCAACTATTAGTAGTACACATTTGGAGATATTTAAGTATAATAGATTAACATTCGAGGTGGCATCGTTTCTATCGTTTCCTGATGACATATTAATTGCTGATCGCTGTGAATCAGAACATTTTACAGGAGTTAAGCAAGTTTTATCTAGATTACATGACGAGGGATTTACTACTCAGAAAGATAAATATCAATTTTTTATGGAATAAATAGGAATGGCTTACAAACTTGCAGTGATAAGATAGATGCAATTGTTAATGCTCCTATTCTAAAAAATGTAACGGAATTAAAATCCGTTTTAGGCATGGAAAATTATTACCACAAGTTCATTCCTAATAGTTTAATTATTTTAAAACCGCTTTATTTAATTTTTTAATTTATTATAAAGCGATTCACAGTTTCCCTGCTTGAGAAATTGTCAAGATGCATTTACAAAAATTAACACGTTATTAACTTGAACGTAAGTTCTTACACACGTTTATCTGATGTTATCCATTAAATTAGTGGCATCATTAGTATGGCAATAGTGGATTCTAACACGGATTCTACACTATTAGTCGTAATTCTTGGACCTTAATCTTATCAAAATGTTAATTACGATATTGAATATATTGCGTCAAATAAAAATAAAGCGGACTGTTTGTCACGTTTACCGACAGGATAAGAATTAGAAGTCCTGGAATTAAAGAATGCTTACGTACATTATATTGACAGTAGTACATCCATTAATTTTAAAGATATAGCAGCTGAAACTTTCAAAGATCCAATTTTGAGCAAAATACTTAAATATATTAAATCCGGTTGGCCCAGAAAAGTAAGCAAAATGTACCGGCAGTACGCCATTAATAGAGTCCGTTTTACCTTCGGATCATTGGATACTTCACGCATGGGTATTAAATCTAAGCTAAACTTTTAGCTTCATTCTTACGCGTGGTAGCAACTGTTAATGAACTAAACCACTAAAAAACTAAATTTAGCTAAGCTAATGCTATAGGAGAATGTGAAAGATTATTATTGGGTCCAATCTATGGAAAATATAATCTAGTAATGGCTGATGTATTTTCGAAAAGGGTTGAGGCATTCGCAATAATACCTATACTAAAACAATTATCTAAATTTTGAGAAGTGCTTTCTAGCCACAAAAGGCAGCCGCTGAAAATGCCGTAAAATCTATCTAGAACGCTCTAATTACTACAGTTAATGTAGTTCAAAGTAACGATCTCAATTTGCTAATTAATCGTTTTCTTCTAGATTATCGATCACTGATAATTCGGATAAATTTATTATTACCGGAACAAAAGCTTACCGATTTTCGAGATAATCTTACTGAGATGGTTAACAATAAACAATAACAACAGATAAGTAAATATAAAGGACAGAGACAATGCAATTTTGCTATAAACTACAAAGTTGCTGGTGGCAAAAACCACCCCCTTGGGTCCGCCTATATATCACGTGTACATTGCCGAAATTGAAAAATAATGACGACGTCATTTAAGCCAATTTATTAATTTTATATATTTTAGTGTTAACAATCAAAATAAATGATAACTAAAACACCGGAATCAATCTCACAAGGTAACGAATTATAGATTTAACGTCCATTAACATCGGAAAATGTGAATCAGTCAATTATTAGATCTTCAACTAGAACAATTAAGAAACCTGAACGATATAGAAGTGTTATGTATATGGAAAAATAGAAATATTATTTTGTATTTTTTTTTTGTGCTTCCTCTGCCACACATGTTTTGGCATTGCAACAATGAAGATGTACGCTTAGGTCAGTGTTGTTAAAAATTAAAGCAATTTGTTGAGTTAACCGGACTTTTATTAAGAAATATCGCAGAGTGGGAGAAAATATCAATAAAGTCAAGTAACTTTCTTATAGGAATCTTATATTCGTTGTCGTAATTAGATTCTAATGTTAGCCATTTATAAAATTGTATTATGGTTTCCCGTACTTATGTCATATGTTTTAGTGCCACTTATTTTACAGAAGTACGTTTTGATGAAGCTGATACTATTATTAGTGCTCACAAAGAGATCATATTTATTAGTCCTAGCCCTTCAACTGTTTTTTCTTCCATACTAATTAAGAAGAGACAACTGCAAATAGCAAATTCGTACCTTATTGGATGAATAATCGACATAAATATAAACAAAAAACATATAACAAGTGATCAAAGGGGCCATTTTTAATGCATAAGCGAACGAAAAAGGGTATGTGTGAGCAGTAACATTAACATAAGCTCCGTCAATGGCTACTTTTGTAAAATCAATGGCAATAAATGAATATTCGAATATATCGTGAAAGAGTAATGTTAATTTATTTATTTCATTATAAATATTATATATAACCTACATACCTTATCTATTTAGCGTAAATAGTATAAGATTGCTGAAAAGCTTTGGCACCATTACGTATGTTTCCAGATTTGTTTCGCTGAATTGCGAAAAAGCTGCTTTCAGTCATAATCTCCAACGTGTGAGAATCGGCCTACCGCGAATACCGAGGCACCATTTGTGAAGTTCTTGAATTCGTTTTGGGAGAATTCAAAAACATTCTTTAAGTATTTGAAATTAATGCAGTTACCTCTGGATAACATTTGTGAATCGTTTGTGCCTCAAAATGTAAAACATGAGCTTTACACGTCCCATCTCAAAGTTGTTCACACTCTTGTTTTAGAGAACGGTCCACACAATCCATTGTTGCCGCCTCATCGCTCAGCACTACCCTCGTAATCGCTTCACCAGTACTCTTTTGTAATCTTTTGAAGGCGTTGTTTGAAGAGGTTCCAGTACACGCACCATAACATGGACAATGGAATTTCTTTTCGATTTGCCGTTTCGTCCACGCGTAACCACAGCAGTTTATCTTTAACTACTGCTTTGATCTTCTTTTCATTATCTTCGCGTAGAGATACCTGCGTAACGCTGTTCGAGATGGGAGCTCCGAATTGAAATTGTATTTATTCCAGAAGTCGTGCAACGGTTTTTTATTAAGTAGGCGAAGTTGCAACCCATACTCAAGAAACATGGACAGTAAATCCAACATAAGTTGCTCTCTTGCTCTGATATACCTTTTTATATTTTCAAGCGATGGTTGCCTTTTGCGCTCCTGTACGCCTGTCATACTATGAATTAAACAAACGACATTCGACTAACTCGCGTAAAGACCCAAGATGAACTAGTACAAAACGCGACTGGATCGCTTTCTGCGTTGTGCGTGGTGTTGCGTACTGGATACGACCCCGATATACAGACACGCTGGCCCACTCTAGTAATTATACACCTTAGAAATAGCTATGCAACCTTGTTAATGCATATGAATGTTTAGTAGCATGCTTTAAGGGGTTTATGTGAAAAACTAAAATATGAAGTTCTTGGGGGCGAGTGGCCTAAAAAGGTAAAGCTCAAATATGGTGACATGCCTTTTTGGTGTTAATTAACTTATTTTCAATAAAAAAATCGTTGACTCTTCCACATTCAGTCATACATTACGTTGTTCATATACACATAGATATTGATATTCTTGCATTGTTATGAACTCCGATGAAAAATAATCTCATTCTGTTTGTAGAGTGTCATTAAATTTTGCAGCAAACTTGTATGTAGGTACCACCGATAGCTGATAGGAATAAAATATCTTTTCTGGGATAAAATGTCATTATGATGGATTTATGCCCAAAATCATAAAATTTGAAAAAAGCTATAATTTCCAGTTTTGACATATTTGCAGGCATCCTTTCATTTAGTAATTCAATTAATAATTAAACAGTGCAGGAGCTCTTTTAAAGTAATGTGTATAAACAAGGGTGCCAACATTCTTCAGTTCGGTATGCGAAATTGTCTTGAGTCGGTTCTGTTCTATACTGTTTATAAGAATTGAAATAAATCTATTATGCATTGAAAAAAGCTTGGCATCCCAAAATATCGATAGTTGCAGGATTTGTAGGAGCATCACTTTTCGACAGTTGCAAATCAGAACTGCTCCTATTAAATGCGCAGTTGAAGAAGTCACAGAGGCCTGATAATTAGTTAATGAGAAGAAAAAAAGACTACCATTTCACCTTCTCCATTTAATACTTGCAAAACGATATCTATTCATTTAAATTATGCGTTACGTATATATAGAAATGTTGTTATTATATTAGAATATTAATATTGTAACTATATATTAATATAGATAATATATAATGTACCATTTACTTTCCCGCAGTACACCCAGCACTCCACGGCCAGTCGCACACATTGAGAGAGCGGTTAAAATGCAGACCAGCGGGGCATCTCGTTTCAATCGGTCTACCCCAATTACATTTATAGAAAATTGAGCAGTCTCTTGTATGTGCGAGGAAATAAACCGTGGCCGGATTATTGATTGATGGGCAGGTTCCATCAGGGCCGCCTTCGTCATCATTTGGTACATCGTCATCTGGTGCATAGTCTTTTGGAGGATTATCAATTGGTAGATCGTCACTTGGAGGATTATCACTTGGTAGATCGTCATTTGGTGGTTCGTCATTTGCTTCGGTAGGTCGCTGTACTTCAATACAGGCAGCATTTTCTGGGAAGTCGCACCATCCTAAATTTCGGTTGAAATGAAGACCATCGATGCAGCCGACGATGCCGTATTCACCATTATTACATTCGATAAACATCGAGCAGTCATAGGGATATGGAAGAAAGTACTGTCCGGATGGAGAACAAATTCTATCATCTACAATCATAATAACATTTGAATTAGTCATACAGAAGTACCAAAAAGATGTTTTATTTAAATAAGCGGGTCAATTATAAGTAAACCTGGAGAAACGAAATGCGCTTCATGTAATTAGCAGAGACTAGACAGACTCGTGTTTATTCGTCTCATGAGAATGGGTTCGTGTTGCCTATTGATTTTCCAGAAAGTCGACAAAACACGAGTCTGTCTAGTCTCTGCTAATTTCGTGAAGCGTACTCGTTTCTGCAGGCTCAATTATAAGACTAATATCCCGTAAGGTTGGGTACTTAATTATATTTCTTCTCTAAAGTATGATAGCAATAATCATTTATGGCCCATATATAATGTCCCGGTATTTCATGGCTATACCGGGTGCGTCGGTAGTGTGTTTAGAGTGAGAACTACCAAAGATCAAGAAATGGGATTTTCTGTGCGTACAGTGACATTTTTATGTTTTGTTTCGCCCTGAAACCATGTATACCACTTGTAGATGTGCGCTTGGAGTATCAGGTAGATTTTATAACACCAATATTAGTTTATGATGGGTATTCCCAATAAACGCGGTTCTGTGCTTTTATTTGGTGAATCTCAGTACTTAGCCTTGCCACGCGGAAGACAGTATCGATATTTAGTTGTTGCAAGGAGTAGACAAAACATAAACCAGTCGCTGTACATTGCCGTTCAGTGAAGTTCGGTCATACAATAAAAATCTATTATATCACACTGTATACAATTATTAATACATAAAATTAGAAAAATATTAAGCATACACTCTTTTCTAAGGGATTAAAGCCATAAATTATTATTTAAAGTAGAAATATTGCGACAACCACAATAAAGTCCCTTTTATTATCATTCCAAGAATTTCTCGGAAGTACCGATCTTTTGAAACGGGTCGTTTGGGAATTATTAACGAACAATACATTTAGGAAACATACCGCAGTATCATTATTGTTTATTTATCACAGGCGTAAAGATATAAATTTGCTTCGTTTTACTGTTGAACGTGGGTTGGTGTGCATCTGTCGTTTTTGCGCGAAAGTTTTAAGAAAATTGACTTCGAAATGGCACGTGGCAAGCCTACCAGTGTAGAAAAACGTTCACGCATTATTACGCTGTTTGAAGAAGGATATTCGGGGCGACAAATTGGTGAAAAAATAAATATGAGAAGTTCAACAGTAAATGACATCATAAAGCGATATCGGACAACTGGAACTATAGAAAATCGTGTTCGTTGTGGAGCATCTAGGAAAACAACAAAAGCTGAAGATTTGAGAATTGTATTATTAAGCAAACGCAATAGAAAATTAACAGCGCCACAAATAGCAGCCGAAGTCAATCGCGGCCGTGAAGAACAACTTTCGGCGAGTACGGTAAAACGTCGACTTCAACAAGCGGACCTTCATGGACGCATTGCCATTCGAAAACCTTTATTACGTCGGGGCAACCGAGCAAAACGGCTACAGTAGGCCCGTTCTCATCTAGATTGGTCGTTAGATGATTGGAAACACGTGCTTTGGAGTGACGAGTCAAAGTTTGAGGTTTTTGGGCAAAATCGACCAGTTTATGTCCGAAGATCTAAAACCCAAAAGTGATCCCGAACTGCATTGTGCCAACAGTGAAGCAAGGGCGTAGTTCTATGTTAGTGTGGGGATGTTTCTCCTTTGCTGGGACGGGACATTTATGCAGGGTGCGGGGTGTAATGAGGAAGGAAATACTCCAGCGTGCAATACTCCAGAATCATGCAGTGCCATCAGGATTACGTATAATAGGCCGTAGCTTTACATTCATGCATGACAACGACCCAAAACACACTGCGTTAGTGTGTAAGAACTATCTAGAGGAGCAAGAAGAACAGCACACTCTGAAAGTAATGACATGGCCCCCACAAAGCCCAGATTTGAACCCTATAGAGTTGTTGTGGGATGAACTGGACAGGAGGATTCAAAAAATATGCCCAACTTCACAAGAACATTTACGGAATATTCTGCAACATGAATGGATTAATATTCCACAATCCATTTTAACAAAACTTATCGAAAGAACGCCTAGAATAGTTCGAGCGGTTATTAACAGCAAAGGAGGTTTTTTCGATGAAAAAAAAATATAATGTGCAGTATGTTATATTAGGCCAGAATAACTTTTTATTTATTTATTTTTGTCTTTTTTACCTGTACATACAATAAAATTGCATCCTGTTTTTAGTTTCGTTTGTTTCTGTAACCTTTTCATGTTTTTTACCAACCGACCGAACTTCTCTGAACGGCAGTGTACATAGTATACTACAGTGTACGTTATAGAATTATTTGCGAATGTACAAGGTGTTCCAAATTTCCCCAGCTACCTTCAAATTTTCTATCTTAAATAGATTGTTACGTTATGTTATAGAATGTTTGTTATTAATTATTTTGATAGTCACTTAAATTATCTTTGCAATAATATAAATTATGTGTACTTTTGATAATTACTTTCGGCTATATTACAAATTTTGTTAAAATCTTGGCGATTGCACACCCTAAGTGTATTGCGAGTTACTCTTTTGCTAAAAATTAAGGGTTAACACCGTCTGTGTATCAAGGTGGCATAGTGTAAAAATTATATAAAAATTTGTGTAAAGTCAAACAACTTGACTTTGTATACATTTTTGTTGAATTAAAGAAGAATGTTAGTTGTCTGATGAATGGAATAAATTTTTCCTTTATACACTTCGTAACAGTTGTTTTGTAATTAGTTAAACACATTAAATTAGCATTCACTGTAATCTTAAGAATCAATTTTCAATTGTTTATTTGTTGCATATAGCTTATCCGATGTGTGAAAGTGTCTGCAAATTTATTAATAGAAATATTCCTTATTTAATGTATTGTGTTGCTCTTACAATATTTTTAGTTTAGTTTTACACGCATTTTAAATTTCCTACTAAGTGCTGGCTCAGATACGAACAGTTTTGTGGGTTGCTGCAAACTATTGAAGAACCTTTTTTGAAGTTCTATACTGACCTACGAGTCAAAAAGACCCTCATAATCAGTAAACTAACAACTGGTTTAGGTAGGTCTTTAAAATGTTTTTCATGTTTCATCTCATCATGGTTTATTAAACAATAATAAACAATGTTTTCTGTATCTCTTCCTTAATAGCTTCATCTTCCAGGATTTGTTATGTTTCTTTTGAGCTCTCTTGATAGATTTATTTTTCTTTATTGCTTCAAAAACATTCTTCTGTTTCAAATCTAATATGCATTAGTTGTTGTCGTATAAATATGAACAAATACTTTATTAAATTACGGTATTTAAAAATGTAAAATGTAAATAATTTTAAAAGACCAGTTTACGAAAATGAAATTTGGAAACGTTTCGAAACGTAAAAAAAAATAAATCTAGGTATTTACATTAATTACCAGTCTCGTTTTCAATAACAAATAAAGCCAAACAAAATCCGAATAAAGTATTGTATATAAAATATATAATTGAAAAATATTTGTCTAAAATGAATCATCATAATTAATTCGGCGTAAATACAGATCACTTTTCAAATGAATAGGTAGCTGTTATCCGATTTGTGCTGTTAATCTAATAAGTGTCTTTACTTAATACAACATGAAATAAGTAACAACTGCATTTAAATGTTGTTAGAATAACGAAACCCGTTTTGTTCATTTAATATAAGATTGTTTTCAGTTGCAAAACTGGGTTCTTGTTGTAACAAATTGCTCTAGGTTAACGGTACATAACACATTCTTTATTTCAACAAAAGCAAATTTTTTCCTTTAACAAAATTATTTACTTTCAATTGCAAAAGGGTGATTTGAGAATTCAATATTTGCGAAGTATTAACAAATAGATGTCAAAAGAATTCATCTTGTTAATTCAAGAGGCATTTTTGTTTGACTGTGTTTAATCCAATTCTTTTAGTTAAATGCTGGATTTTTTTTGTTAAATTATCATATGTCCTTCTTTACGTGCGGCCAATAAAACAAACACCTGAAAATTACGGAATGAAAAAAGAAATTTGAAAACTACCCTTTCTGGAACGGTTCACAGCCGGAACGTATTGATAAATTTGATTGACAAATATACTTCCTGCAAAGTCCAAAAGAAAAAATTAAGATAAGTAATGTTCTTGCTGTGAACAAGATAATCATCAAATATTTGCCTAATTCAATGAAACTGGTTTCGGTACAATATGCTTACACCCGTTACGATCATAATGTGAATACTTTCAATCAAAGAACTTATTAGTTTTTAGATTTTGATTTTAGCAATCGGTTCTTTAAATTTGAAAACGAAAATTTTGCAATATCATCAAAAGGTCCAAACAAATAAAAGTTTAAAGTAAACATGTTTTTAGTAAAACAGTACAGTGGAGAATACTTGTGAAAAAGTGCTAGAAAAGAGGCCAGAGGCAATAATAAAGCAGCAATTTGACGAGGCACTAAGTGGATTCAGGTCAGGCTGAAATATCCAAGACCACATTTTTACGTTGAAGAAAACTATCGAGAAGGTACGAGCACAAAACCCAACAGCGTGTTTTGCGTTTATTAATTTGGAGAAAGATTTTGATTCAGTGCCTAGAAAAATTGTATTAGATAACCTAAAAAGAAGAGGAATAGATAAACATCTGATTCAAGAAGCGATATTTAGTATATAAAAAAACATCAAGGATTGTCTACAGATAAAAGATGTGAAATCCAGAGCCTTCGTAATTACAAAAAGGCGTTAGAAAGGAAGCGTTCTAAGCCTAGTTCTCTTCACTACTTTAATACACATTGTTATTGAAGATACGGGACTATATCGAAAGAATTCCATCTAGGTTACAACAACTTAAAACCCGTTTTCATTTTCGAATGTGCTTTTGCAGATGACTTGATATTTGCAAAGTTAACTTGAATATTTGGAACCAAGCTTTAAAGAAAAGAAACATGAGAAAAGCAAAGTAATAATGATAGGCAGAAATGGTAAAAAAGTCGATATCGCTATTAGCAAGAAGCAAATCGAACAAGCTGAACATTTTAAATACTCATGATGGTAACCAAGAAATGAAAATCAATAGCAAAATCGAAAGTGCTTTGAACATCTACCATGGTTTGATAAAAACTGTCATAGGAAATAGGCAGATAACAACTGAAACAAAAGGCATTTGATAGGTTTTCCATACTACATTGACGTTTGGTTGGGAAAGCTGGCTCGCTAATAACAAAATAAAATCAGCAATCCAAGCCGCCAAGATGAAGTTCTTGCGAGATGTTGTGGGCATAATTAGACATGACCGTACAAGAAACGACGCAGTACGTGGAATACCTAAAACAACCAATGTAGCACAACAACAGCTGAAATTGTGCTTTTTGCTCGTACGGAAAGCGTTAGGCCAGCAAGGATTATTTGGCAAGAAGCTATATCGATTAGAAGATCGATAGGAACACCATTAAAAGTTTGGGATGGTAATATCGGGAGGAGTTGACCAAACGGGCCTAATACCATGTTGATATCACATATTGGCTTTTACACCAAGTCTTCTATTAAGCCTGCCAGTTCATTAGTTTAAGGGGTCATGAAGAAAATGTGGTCCAACTACGTTGTACCAATGATACTTCCGCAAAATATTGCGGCCGTTTATTTTGAGTTAAGTTTTGTATTCTATGTGAGGATTTGCGTCCGCATGATAACGAAACTTATGCTTGCTTGCTTACTCATTTTATGTTTTCTTTCCTTCAACAATAAACCTTGCTTTTAGATACTCAATTCTGATAATTGATAATATTTACGATTGCGGCATCTTCCTTTAAACAAACAACTTGCTAACAAACACATTCTCTGGGAGAATGAGAATTAACACAGAGAAAAATAATTATTTGTAGACGATATGACGGAATTTAACGTTAAATTAGGTATTTACTTTTTTTTTTAATCGGCATGGCCTACCACATTTATTTATGCTCTATGCTTAACACAACAGAACTCAAAAAGTACGAATTTTAGATGTAGGTAGTGTGCTGTAGGAATTAAAGAGATTTTAAGCATGCATCGAATGGAGTAAAAATATACAAGTTGTTGTATTAAAAAAAAAACAACGACTTGAAGATGCTCCAATTCCTAAACACCCTGTGAGGTAAAATAAATATGTTTATTATTGATTAGTGAACTTGTCACAGCGACAGTAAAAAATTCTTGTAAAGTAATGACAAATAAACGAGAAAATACAAGTGATGCAATTTTTTTCCTTGAAAAGCGCCCATTTTAACTATCTGATGTAATTCACCGCATACAGATAGTTGTCGCACCCGGTATATGTATTTCTCTTCAATTCGTGTGAGATAATTGACATAATTTGAAATTTTTGCCAAATCTCGCTGTCTCTTTAGCGGTTGATATTATAAACGCCTTACACTCTTGAGGGTGATTTCAGTATTTTCAGCTTGCTCTATCTAGCGATAAAACAATAAATAGCTCACAGACAACATATTAAGAAGAGTAGAATTTCAAGAAGTGAGTGGAAGGGATGCTGTGGTGTCAACAGAAATTATTCTTTTATACACCCATTGCATAAATCTTCAACATAAACTTGCACAAATTCGCTATTGTGAATGCTACCTTATTATATCAGCTTGAAAATTGGTTCTCTCTATGGTTTATTTTATTTTTGTATTAGGACATTCATTGTTATAAATCTTGAATGTATCAAAATAAAAAAAAATGGGATGTTATCTTCGATGAAAAGGTTTTGAAATAACGTGACACTAGTCTCGCAATCATGTTTGGAATTTTTATAATGTAGCCCGCCGTGGTATTTCTTCGTGAAAGCTTTACTTCAAGAATTGTTTAATTAATCATATTTATTTTTGAATGGTGCAACGGATATAATTTTATTAATATCGTACCTTCGTTTTGATTGTCTATTCCTGGTCCAGTTTGGTCATCCGCTTGTATACACCCAACATTTTCGGGAAAGTCACACCAGCCATAGGTAGGATTGAAATGCCAGCCGTTAACACAATCAACAATCCTGTATTCACCGCTATCGCATGCGATGAATTGCGAGCATCTGTTCGGAGAGGCAAAGAAATGTTTTCCCGATGGTGGACAGTATGCTCGAGCTAAAACATCAACTAATCCCAAGCAGTAGTAAGAGGATAAGAGCAAAAACAACAGATATTTACCTGCCATGACTTTAGCGGATAACGCCAGTATAATGGCGTTAAAGTAAAGTATCTCTGTAATGTAATATAGGCATTTAGTTAAAAAAAAACAACACTTAATGGTACACAGAACCTTTCATTGTAAACAGCTGCTTGCACCACTAACACGATTTACATTAAAACCAAGGAGTAATCATTGTGCATCATTTATATATCTATGTAGGTATTGCAACGAATTAACATTCCATAAAGACGATTAATCATAGGATAAGGTACCATAAATCACTGATAAAGTTTTGAGGAAGAGGCTTTGTGATGATTTCTTGTTTCCTAAATAAAACTCTGGTACCGCCAAACATAATAAGGATTAAATGCAATTTTTATTCTATTTACACATGTATCCCAACAAGATGTTATCAATTCATGGACTAAGCTTCTGTAATTACATCTTTTTTTTCTAAAAAACGCATTCTATGTATATTTTTGCGACGGCAGATAAACGTAGAAATAATGTGACATGGATTTGTCATACTTAATAAACAATTATGGATTTTGAAATCTAATATCTTAATCTTAAAGATATAAGATTTCGGCAAAATGTTAACTCTTAGCATTATTTCCGCGGCATCCCATTCCTTCGATTAATTTTAAATTCCTCATATTTTCATACGGTACAATACTACTTAATTTACATTATATTGCGCAAGCCTATAAATAAATAAATATAATATCAAACTGGGAAGATATGCTTACACATTTATTAATTACTCGTACCATGTTGAACAAAAGCCCGGAAGAATTCGTAAATATCTCCAATGATATTGTAGGTACTGCAACTCAGTACTCGTAGGTAACTGATTATGAACACTAAAACGGAAGAATCTACATTTTAATGTGACTTCCGATTTAATTAGGAGTTACCTTCAACTTTGAAATTTTAAAAGATTTGAACAAAATTCAATAATGTAAACAAAATTTTTCAAATTTATATTACGTAATCATTGCTATCCTGTCACTGAAAATCCTTATTTCGTCTGTAATCCATTCTTTTTTTGCATCATTTAACCGCTAAAATAAAGAAACAGGAAGAATTCCATGATTGCGCTTTAGTTGGTAGAACAAACGTGCCGGTAGAGATCAGTTCTGCTTATCAACAACATAATATTTACACAATATTCCCAATATTTATATAAGTATTTGCTTTGTAGTAACTACTCCGCGGCATTCACGAGACCAAAAGAACAATGTTGGCAGTAATATTATAATTCTTAGGTTCGATAAATAAGTTACTTCACGGCAAATAATTAACTTTACAGATATAATTAAACAACAGTGTTTAAAAATTAATAAGAACTCTGATACAATCAACCATTAGTTCGAATAATCCTTTTTGTGGCATTCCCGCAGCGCCAATTGGCGGGTCTTTTAGGACGTTTAGAATGTTATGTTGAATTTTATTGTGCTTTTGAATCGGCTTTTAGAGATTATGATGGCAGCAAAAAATCCGATATTCTTGGTATATTTAGGAAAGTAATCAATGTTTCTGCTAATTTGGTTCTAATGCTTCGAGGACCTTTAAATAATGGTAGTGTTTATGAAGAAACTTAAAATACAATGAAATAAAACATTTTGAAATGTTTTCAAATGAAACATTTTAGATTATATGGTTGCTACTTGCAAAATAAATTTCAACACAAATTAAAAATTCCGATTTACTGTGTGACGAAACCAAAGATGTGACAAATTGGTGTCTGACGGTAATTTTATTTAAATATATTTTTAATTGCAGAATTGCAGAAGTTATAAGCACTCTTCAAGATTCAAACGATTTAGAGACGGGTGTTATTCAGATATACATTAAAAATAAATACGGGAACAAATAAAATTCTTGAGTATGGTGGCCCAATTCCTTTACTTCAAGCAGGAATCTTTAATACATGTTTGCCTCTTAACGTTTCAATGGGCTTGCCATCTCAAAAAAAAAAGAATCACGCTATTTCGTGATAACCTATCCAAGAACTGCTCGTAAGATAGCTTGGGGAACAGCACCCGTTTATGTGTGTTTCCTGGCACTAGAGGGCGCCAATAGATGTCTGGTTCATCGTTGTTTCCAAAGTTGTGATATTAACTGTCAGACAAACAGCGGTGCAAAGTGGAGCCAAAACATTCTCGGAACCACGTTAATGACGCCGGGTAGGCAGAAAAATGTTCGTGGGTAGTGCGTTTTCTCTCCTTGCATTGCTTTTACCGTAAATTATTTGATCAATACCACGAAGAAGCTATTTTAGCATCGTTTTTGGTTAAATTTAAAATAGCCACATACAATTTATTTCAGATTTAGATCGTAAGCTGAAATGTATTCTGATTTCTTAGATTTTTACATTCCCAAGAGTCGACTTCAAATTTAGAATCTTATTTAGGTACTTAACGAGGTGTTATAATATAATGTCTCCTATGCAATTTTAGCTCTGATAGGGTGATGAGTGGTAGTAGCTTGACTGCGCGTGGGTAACAAATTAATGGAGATACTAGAAGTAGTAAATAGTATTACGTAGGCGAAAGTAATTCCGTTTAAATTTATATCGTGCTGTATCAAAATTATAGTCAATTCATTTGGTTAGCGTTTACGCTATTCTTACAATGTTTTCGTTGCTTAACATGCAACGCAAAGAAATACATTATTTGATTAAATAAGTTTGTTTTGTATTAAAAAAATCTTTGTTTCGTATATCCCCAATTTTGCGAAAAAATACCTACCATGTAGACTTCCGCGGTAGTGATTTACACTATTTTCTTAGTTTTCGAGCTGGTATCGCGTCGTTGTCGTAGCTTCTGCCGACTCTTCTGTTGCTGCTTCTGCTACATATTGAACTGGGGATTATTCATTCCGGATGAGTTTATATATGACTTGTCTTGGGTCAAATAATCAGTTGGGAATTTTTCGTACCATGTAAGGGATAGCCATTCGAGTAGAGTTAAATTAAATTTGGTAATACAATTTATATTCATACAGAATCCACAGGTTATGACAAGCTCTAAAAAGCTTATACACCCCAGTTGTACCGTTACCACACAAAAAACCACACCTTCATAAAATTATCTCTTTATAGAAAACCCACCATTTAAATGTAATTTTCTTACAAAATATTTTTAGGTAAATAAAAAATACGCTAATGCGTTAACTTGATGTAAACTTGATTTAGTTTGAACAAGTAATTAAGAAATGTATGAAGAACAAGAATATATTGGTTAAAAATGGAGTCAAATAGTTGCAGTTTCAAATTAGGAATCCCACAGAATCCTATGTGTGGCCCACGTTGTTTATTGCTTTCATGATTGGTCTGGGTCGCCTTCTCTGTTTTAGAGATGAAATTATCCTGACGTGCTATGCTGACGATTCAAATTTTCTGATATCCTGTAATAATCTTGTCAATCAATAACAAAACATCAAATTTGACAAATCTACAGCGATTTGTTTTGAAAATGTGCACTTCGAATCTGTTATGAGGTTGGTGATACCTTAATGGCACAAAATCTGACTTTGAAATATTCTAGATCAACTAAATTGCTAGGCTTGACATCGGATTCTACACTAAACTAGTCCCTTCGCACTAACATTTTGTGTGGCAAAGTATCTAGTTGCTATTTTGCATTACAGATGATCAAACAAGTATCTAGAGTCGATGTGTTGAGAACAATATACTTTTCTTGTTTTCAAGCGCAAATTCACTGGGGGACATCTGGTGGATGGAAAAGGATCTTTAAGTTAGAAGAACCATGGATTAAATTCGCTAGAAATGTACAAACAGGCTTTTCGAAATTTAATTATTTCAACTCTACCTTCAATTTATATATATGAGGTATGTATGTTGCTGTGTGTTTAAAAACTATTTCGTAAGCGTAGTCGAACACAATCATAATGCACGCTTCGAAGATATTCTAAAGTCATATAATATTTACGGCTTTCTATCAGCGGAATCTTATGCACAAAGGTTGTCAGTTTTTTAATCACTTACCTAAAGGAAATCACTAATATTAATACGTTTAAGAGGAATCTAAAGAATTTCTTACCCAGTCACTGTTATTGTTCATATCAAGAATTCCTCTCGACCTAACAGTGTTATTTTTATTTTTTATTTACTTATATTTTTGTAATAAGTAAATAAAATTTTATTTACCTAAGTTTCACTGCAATATTAAGTAGCTAGTACTTTGGGTGAAAAATAAATACAAATTAATAAATATCCGACTGTCATAACGTAACTTTTATCTCTGAAGTTGCATACACAACTAGCGCACTTACGCATTGAACTTACAACGAGGACGATAAGAATGCTGTACACACGTATGCAACGTTTAAGTTGTATGTATTATCACAAAATAATCATAAGAATTAGCTACGGAGATATATTTTTGATAACACTAAGTAATAAAGAGGTCTTAATTTACATAATTTATATAAGCTAAATTATTTTCCCAAGAAGAGATTGATAAATAATATTGTGGTATGGAAATTAATTAAAAAGTATTATGTTACTAAATAAATCTTCTGTATCTATTAAACCATTGATTTTAAAGATAAAAATTTCGTTTTGTTTTTTGTTTTTAAAAAGTTTTACCAGTAGAACAGGCTAAGTAAATTAATGTAATTAACAGATTGAATTAATTTGACCTTTCATTTTTTTAACAATATTATTTACTGTGTCTACTTTTGCCGCCTATACGGCCCTAAAACCATGACATGCGAAAAATACGGAAAGATAGCCGAAAGGATCATTGTAGTATGAAACCCACAACATAATAATGAATCAAACAGAAGTAAGTACGGTAACGGTCCGTTTTCTCCATTCTTTGAAATTTGTGTTGTACTACACTTGACGAATCTATTCCACCGCATCTGTAAGACCTGATATGCTCATTAAATCTGGTGGCTACCGCTTTTTTCGTTTGGCCAATGTCAGCTTTGTCACAATCACTAGATCATCAAGAGGATTTTTAAGTGTATTTCGCGAACTGAAACATACGTTCTTATCTTGTCTACTAAAAACTTTGGTAATACCTTTCGATATGCTGTGAAAGGTTTCTTACATGATGCCTATGTTCGATGTTCGATTTTCCTAAGCATAGAAGAACAATCGTTGTAAATAGTTAATTTTTTTAAGAAATTAAAATTTTTTTTATGACCTCCATTTCATTATCAGCGTCAGAACATACAATATTTAGGAAATCTCGAAATGTAATTGCTTGTTTGTTGGTACGTAAACAGATTCTCTAGTTTGCACGCGTTTGCGTGTCTATTTGCAACGCCATTGGTGGGAAGTACTCCCTTCCTCAGTCAAAATTGAACTGAAGAGCAAAGAAAGTCTTTTAAAGTACTCTAAGCTTCGAATTTAATCTTAATTCATCAAGAGGAGCAACTATGAGAGTCTGCATTAATAAACCGTTAATCATGCAAAGACAGATGATGTTATTCATAATACATTAAAATTATTCATTAAAATTTGTTAAAATAATTTGTTACATTTTGTAAAAGTCATAAAATAATTTTAACAAATTTTAATTAGTAATTTTAATGTATTATTATCAATATTATCTCTCTTTGAATGATGTTTGGCGATTTATTGATGCAGTTTCCTTACTCTCATAATTGTTCCTCTTTGGTGAAGAATCAAAATTAAATTCCAAAGCACTTTAAAGCAGAATTTTATTTATTCCTTCAGTTCGATTTTGGCTGCATTTCCCAATAGTTTTTCTTCCATCCAAAACGGTATACAGTTAGTGCTCCTTTTCCACTTACAACGCAAATGATTCGTATTTACGGTTGGTTATTTAATTGTTTCAATTTTAATTTAGTTGATTTATGTGGAAATACATAGATCGATCCATTATTTTCACCAACAACCTTTCTACTTCAGCTTAAAAAGTCAAATCGAAACAAATTTATAATAGTATCGTAATAAAAGGATTTATCGTAAAAATTCTATTAACTGATAAACGTATTTGTAAAAAGTGGATAATATGTTATCAAGTAATATTTGCTTTTCCGTATATTTAATCCGTATCGGATGAATGATACATGCGCCCCCCGTTTAGAAAGCAGAGTAGATTAGGGAACTGTAGCTGTTTTTTGTCGCTGTTGTCTAGATGGCGCGCTAAATGGTGCTAAGAGATACACCTGGCTCGTCGTTCTTGAAGAAGGGTGATATGAGCCGAGAGATAAACAGCGATGTGGGTAGAGATACACTCGGAACCACGCTGATGACGCCGGATCGGTAGAAACATGTCCGTTGGTTAGCGTTCTCTTTCCTCAGATTGCTTTTGCTGTGAGTGATTCCATCAATACTATGAGTAGCTATAGTAGCAGCATTTGGTTATTGTTTCTAGGCATTGTTTTATGTGTTTATTACTACTATTATTATTTAATATTGCAGAAGAACTATCACTGACATATTTAAAATCAGTAGCCATGTTGAGCTTGGCATTGTCAATGAAATATATTTATACATGCTATAGAATTCATAAGTGTACTTCACTAAATTCTACTCTTCCGTTTGTCTGGTAAATACTTCATTATATTATTAACTATATATACAATTAGCTTTTGTATCTTAAAATCAATTCTTTTCCAAGATTATGAGAATAAATGTTATTAGCAAAATTATAATGACAGGAAGGTGTGGATTTCTTAGTAAGTTTTAAGCGAGGAGCACTGCGTCTCTTTACCCTGTGTACTTGGTAATAAAGACTATGGTAAATAAATACTGTAATGAATTGTTTATTTTATATAATATTGTATATTTGATAGTAACACAAAAACCTTAATTTAGTAAATGCAACGAATATTAAAATGTATATATTTAACGAGACTTGCCAACTGCGCACCCAGCATTCACTGGCCAGTCGCAAATGTTTAATACAGGATTAAAATGAAGATTACTTGGGCACTGCATTTTGACAGGTACTCCCCAGTTACACATGTAGAAGATAGAGCAATCTCTTGAGTCCAATAGGTATTCGACAAATTGGTTGTTAAATGGTGAGCATTTTCCAACGGGGCCGCTTTCTACGGGCTCTTCTGGTTCTAAGATGTCGCCTTCTTCTGTTCCAGTAGTTTGTTCATCGTCCTCTTCTGCTGGTTGTGTAACTTCCTCATCCCCAGTTTCTTCCTCCACCTCTGTGACAATTTCTTCCTCTTCTTTGGTCTCAGTGGTATCATCTTCTCCGTCTGGTAGAGGAGTGGATTCTTCTTCATCTTCTTCCTCTGCCTCTGTGACTGTTTGATCGTCTTCTTCTGGGGTGGTTTCAGTGATTTCCTCAGGTTGGATAGTTTCTATTTCATTTTCTTCTGGATCATCATCGCCCTCTGGTTCAGTTTCTACTTCAATATCTTCTTCTGGTTGAATAGTAGCTGTAGTCACTTCTGTCGTCTTTGTGACTATTTCGTCGTCTTCTTCGGGTTCAGTTATTTCCTTATCTTCTGGTTCATTTTCCAAATCACTATCTTCTCCTGGTGGAGCAGTAGGTGTAATAGCTTCTGTCTCTGTTACTATTTCTGTATTTTCTTCCGCTTCAGTTGCTTCCTCATCTTCTTCTTCCGGCTCAGCTTCTTCAGGTTGAATAGTAGATGTAGTAACTTCTGTACCTGTGATTATTTCGTCGTCTTCTTCTGGCTCAATTACTTCCGGTTCAATGACTTCCTCATCTTCTTCTTGCGATTCATTTTCTAGATCGCTATCTTCTGGCTCTTCTTTATCTGGCTCGAAATCTACTTCACCTTCATCTTCTTTTCCTGCTTCCGTGACTACTTCATCATCTTTCTCAGGATCAATAGCTTCTAAATCTTCGTCCTCTGTTTCAACAATTTCATTGTTTTCAGGTTCAATAGTAGTTTCGTCATCTTTACCTTCTTCTTGCTGTTGGGTACCATCTTCTTCTGTTTCTTTTTCCTCTGCGAGTGTTACATCCTCTTCATTTAGATCAATAACAGCTGCTTCGATATCTTCCACAATGTCTTCATTTTCCTCTAATTCAACATCATCGTTTTCATCTTCTTCTGATTGGATTTCGATCTGTTCTTCTTCTTGTTCCTGTGATTCAATAACATTCTCTGTGTCTTCTTCCGATTTAGCGTTATTTTCTTCATCCTCTTCTTCTGGTTCACTTGCTACATCATTTTCTTCATCAGATTCCTTCGATTCTTCGTCTGCGTCTTCACTTTCCTTCGATTCGCTAGAGTCACTTTCACTTTCCTTCGATTCGCTAGAATCACTGTCACTTTCCTTCGATTCGCTAGAATCACTGCCACTTTCTTCTGATTCGCTAGCGTGGCCTTCATTTTCTTCCGATTCATCTTTATTCTCTTTTGATTCGAAATCATCATCGTATTCCGTTTCAGTAACTGCTTGACTGTCGTCCTCTATCTCGCTATTTGGTGTAGTTATATCATATTCTAAATCATCTTCTAGACCACATGGAACTTTATGAGCATGGTCACAAATTCCAAGATTGGGATCAAAGTAAAATCCCGATATACAGTGTACAAAATTCTCCGCTCCGTTGTTGCAGAAGATAAATTGAGAACAACTAGTGGGGTGTGGTAAGAAAGCCCGTCCTTCGGCTGGGCAAAGCTCTGAATTTACGAATGATTATTGTAGAAATTAGATCATATGGATAATAAACGATTTATATATTAGAAGATTACACTTACCTGCTTTAACAACACCAGTTAGTGCTAGTATAACGACGCTACAGCAGACTATCCCTAAAAACGTGCCTACAGATGTTAATATAATTGAAATGCAGTAACAAACATTACAAACCTTTCATTTTGAGTTAGCTGCTTTCCTATTCGGTGCTCAAGATAAATGTACCAAATCACGCTTAAACACTAAAAGTAAGATTAAATACTTCTTGTCTGTCGTATATATAGGTACTGGAAAGCATTAGAATATTGTAATGAAATTTAATCTAAGGATTAAATATGGAGATAAGTCTGTGATAAGGTTTTACAGGAAAATGGTAAAGATTCTTATCCTAATATATACACAATTTGAATATAATGTGAGAAGTGGTGAAGTGTGGCCCTCGCGTTGATTGACTCAATGACACACATAAACAAAATAATTGTTGCCACACTTTAATCGATTTATATGGAACTACACCGATTTTTCCTATATTTCATTTCTACAAATTTAATTAAAGTATAACGTTATAATGGAAGAAATTATCATAGATCGAATCTATTATGGTAAGTAATAATAACAGTAATAACAATAACAGTAATAATAATAATAATAATAATTTTTATTTGTTGTATTGACGAGAAGAGAACCACAAACATAACAAGAATTCAAAACAATGCACTGCTAATCATATGCCTTTAGAAAAAATAAAATAAATGACGTAACAAGGAACACATAATTGTAACATAACATAAACTAGTTGAAGAAGAAATCGACAGAAAAAGTTAGCCATAATTCTTAATAAATATACGGGGCTTTCCACGTAACCCGTTCCTTAAAAGTTTTCGCAGTTTAGCATTTTTTACTCTAATTCTGAAAATTTGTAGCAGGCAATAAACACCTGTACTCTATTATTATAAATTATTTTTTGGCTTTAGTATTATCTCCGATTATACAAGCTTCGATATTTCTAATGGAATGACATACTTTCTATTGCTCTTGTAGATTTCATGGATTGCTATGGAATGATTTGGATTAAGTTTCCCTTCCTCTGAAAATAACTGATTTTGCGTCATTTTGGGATTTGTTTCTTATTCAGAAATATAATTGAATCAACTTATACCGAAGACAATGAAAACTCAATACTTTCCAGTAATAATGCAATATTTAGTTTATGACATACGGGGTGTTCAAAATATAGGATTCAATTTATCAATATTAAGTTTAAGGAAATCGATATAAGACTATGAGCACACTACCGTGACCTGAAACGTATTCACCATCCATGTATATTAGCTATACCTACACCTATCTTGTATAGTTTAGGAGCTATAAACAAGTATTTGCATCAATTAAAATTTTACAATAGTTAAACTTGGCAAAATGCGTTTAAAGTAGTTGTGATTGTGAAGCTAGAAATAATGTACTTAAATGAAACTTTTTTACAAAAAAACTTCAAAAGAGCTAAGCTGAAATATTTAAAATAAGTTTTATATGGTGTAGATGTGTAAACAACATAAAACAGAAAACATAATGGATGTGAAAGGCTTAAAATTAAAAGTTACGAATATTCGAGCATTGCTAAATTCTTTTTCGTATTTCCCTTATTGTAACTCTACGAATTTCATCGTGCTTTAAATTTCTACAACTTCTAGCACTCCGTTTATCAGGTGTTCTCTATCCTAATGATCTTTTATATGGATAAAAATCAACGGGACTAAGGTCGGGAGATCTAAGTAAGGAAAGTCAAGATCCATTGCGATCAATCCATCGATCTTCAAAAGTATTTGCTATTATATGACATTCTTAAGCCAAGAACATCAATATTCAAATTAACAGCTTTTAGGTTTGAACTGTTGAAAGTAGCATTCGACGTTTTACATATATAAAGTTGGTATAGCATGCAGCTTCACGTTTTAAAAGTAATCTACAAGAGTCTCTGGGTGCAATTCCAGCTAATACCTTTTCTGTCAAATAAGAACACGCGAAGGTAAACTTCAAAATAAAATATCCTTGTTTAGATCTACGAATTACCCGTTTCTGAGAGTAAGATAGCTTCTTGCAATTTATTTATTAAGCGCTTTGATTCGGCGAAGAACTTGATCGTTGATCTAAATCATTTAAATACACCTGTTCCCATTCAAGAAGAGTTGCTTGCTTACAATTGCTTTGCAGATTAACTTAAAGATACTTTTGCCGGCGACTGCAAGTACTACTTATATATATGTGGTAAATACAATCGGTGACTTGTTTGGAGCAAGCTTGTGCACCTCGCTGGTTTCATGTTATTTTAAGGCATAAGAAAAGAAACCCGTTCACAATATTCCGAAACCGTGGAAATGACTCACCCGTACGTAAATCGACATTCCTAAATTTGATACTTGTTTAAACAATCCATTCGATTTTCTTCAAACGAATTAATTGTACCGTAAGTTACGCATGCAGCTATGCGGCTTAATCCTCTTTTCACTCACGAATTTTTTATGATATGGAGAACATATTGCCTGGAACGATTAACGTAAGATGGGTACGTCAATCGATCAATCAGTGCATTGCTTGAATTTGATCAGTGTCATAACGATTAAGTAGATGCCTCTAAAGTAATAAACATTCGCAAAAATTTAAATAACGTTTGCTTCCTAGAAAACTAAAAAGGACGTAATTCTTTGTGTCTCACGTAGTGTCAGTATTTATTTACACAAAAATTGGAGTGATAAGAAAATAATAATTATATTCGTCTTTTTCAAAGCTGACGCACTCTTCGCAGTCCACTGTTTCGACTGGACCTCGGCTTTAGTGTGTAGTGTATCTAAAAATTATGGATGCGTACCCCTTACCTCTAATTGTATAACATCTGCAACTTCATTTTCACAATAGAAGTCTGTTTGTGCAATTAGTTATCAATTATTGGTATTGAATAAGGATCATCTCGAATTTAAATTAAAACAACCAAAAAAAATCGCCTTTTTAAGGGGCAATATACAAAGTGTTTGTTTTATTATGCTTAACGCTATAAAGAATTTTTGGCAAATTACATTTAAATACTTAAGGAAGCAATTCATAGCTGATGGTGCTGCTTGTTTTTTCCTTTGTTTCATACTGATTGATGACCATTCAATGTTATCACTCACAAACCATCTACCTAAACATACCGTAGTGTTCACCTTCCTACGTAAATGATGAAAAGCACGATGTGCGTCAGACCCGTATTCTCCGTTGCAGATACTTACGTAACAGTAAGTATCTGCAATGTAAGTAATCAATACATAGTTGCAATTTACGTCCCTAATTACGTACATATTGATAAAAAGTGAATGAGAAGCTGTCTGGAGTGACTCCCCTACGAGACGGGCATCACTCCAGAGAACTTATTATGGTGATTTGGGGTTTGTGCAAAGTTAAATTAAATATATTTTGACCGATTGCAGGCTGAATGAATAGTATTAAAATATGAAAAGACTGAAAGAGCAGATGTAAAAATGTCATCTCTGTAAGGAAATTAACATTCTAGGAAGTGCACTTGCTAGCTTTGGTAAACAAAATAAATGATAATTATTGAGTTACTTAGCGCGTAAAACTAAATTTTAACTTCCTAATAAACTAGGTTGCCTCTGCAATATCTGTGTCTCTATTTTTGCCGATATTGTCATCATTTCTTACAATTCTTCGAACTAAGTTTTAAATTAAATAAGTAAGCACAGGAGTAGTGATGTAATATTTTTTTATTATCAAGAAATCAATTTGCTCTATACAGATTATTGTCCAACTTTACAACCAGCATTCCACGACCAATCACAAACATTTAAAATAGGATTAAAATGAAGACCACTAGGGCATTTCATTTGTATCGGTGTACCCCAGTTGCACATGTAAAAGATGGTGCAGTCCTTTGAATCCGTCAGGAAGTCAACATAATCCCCGTTAAGCGGAGGACATTCGCCAACGGGTCCATCTTCGTCCTTCGGCTCCTCCGTTGTCGTTGTTGGAGCCAGAGTAGAAACAACGCAGTCGGCATGTTCGGGAAAATCGCACCATCCTAGCTCGGCATTGAAATGTAACCCAGCAATGCAGCTTAGGAGCTGGTAGGAACCATGATTACACTCGATGAACTGCGAACAAGAGTATGGATATGGGAAGAAGTGCTGGCCTTGTGGTGGGCAAATTTTATCTGCTACAACAAAATTGTTTATTAGATATAAAAAAATCTATAAAACATCTAGCACAAAACATCTTAAGAAATGGGTTAGGAGTAATTTGTAGGAAATGTGCAAATACTTAAAAATTATCAGCAGACTTTATTGAAGAAAGATGAAATCAATACGGGAATGTTTCCTACTGTCCTACATTGAAGTTAATCGTTTATTTAAATGCCTTGAACTGTATTGTCTAATTTTAGATGCATTAATAAAGTTGCATAGCTAAATTTTTGATAAGCTCATTGTATTGTATTGAAATTAAAATTAAAAGATAATTCTACATCGCGTTGTTGATACAGGAGTATCTTTCGGTGTAAATTGCTAAATAATAAAGTTTATGAAAGTTGTCAGAAAGGCTTAACTCTGACAGTGTTGCCGGAGCGCAATTGACTAAACGTTCTTCCTCGTGGCGCTAATGACAACGATTTTACACGCAGTAATTTTAACATAACACAATATAATAAAGTTTGATGAAGCTTATACATTAATAATGATTAAATGAATGAGGAAATTGAAATGAAAGAGCTTAATACAAACTTCGAAGTAATACAGATGATCTGATCATTTGTTGTTCATGCATTGGTTCTAGAGATTCTCATGCAAGTTCTTAAAGAAGTCTACTGGTGGTTGTAAGAACCGGACAACGGAGAATATCGTACTGCTTTTCGTCTGAATCCTTAATAATCAGAATGTAAACACGCCGTTGTAGTACAGACAAGATAGGATTCTACACGCATTACAAGTAAAGATATTAGTTACCGCTCTTATGAGCTTCCGGAGGTGCATCAAAGGTGAATGCAAGGTAAGAAGGTTACTTTGCGAGAAATTCATTTATGATGCATTCCGCTTGAATTACTTTAAATAAGACAATACCACCACAGATGGTGTGCGGGCTAATGAAGATGATTATTAATGTTGCAACGCATGATAAACTTATTTTCATTATATTCTAGCCAACAGTTCCATGTTAATATTAATACTATAAAAAAATCTGTTCCAAGCCTTTCGATTTTCAAATAATTCAAAAAGCTTGAGTTCGTTCTGGCAGTACGTATTTCCGGGCTTGTTTGCTGTGGTATAGACAACAAGCCCGGAAATATGTACTGTGAGTACGAATTCAGACTCCGGCCGTGAAAGCCTACTGTTATTTAATTCAAAAAGCATGGGAAATTATGAACATTTACAATAGCTGTTTACATTACTATGGAACATATCTTAGTCCTGTTATCTTAATAACAAAATTTTTTTAAATACATGAACACAAATATTCAGTACAAACATTTTTATAACGCACTATGTTTGGAATTGGCGATATAATTTAACAACGAAATAACCTCATATTCGAAGTGTGCTATTGAATAAAGACACATTAAATTTTCAATGCTTCTTCAAATAAAGTTATTGTAAGTTATCAAAATATATTCCATTAACAAAAACTCTACAATGTTTAACATTGATGTAACTAAAACATGTTTTAAGACAACAAACGCCAAAAAAGTCTATACCAGTATAAGGTATACTACGTTAATTAAATTACATTTTCGACACATTGACAAGGAATCTCATTGACCAGTAAAGATGATATCAAATTATCATTGTATAAACAATCTCACACTTATAAATTAATATAACGCTTTTAATTATGGTATAACACAACACCATAACTCATAATCATAAGAAATGAAACTATGAACGATTAGCGCAACGTTTCAAGTAGAGATCTGATAAGAAACATTTCCAAATATTGCGTTATCCGTTTGAATTTGTTGGATATTTACTAACAGACACATTTTGCGTCACTTGTCAATCTTATATCGCTTTCCGAATTAAGACCTTTAACGGGTTTGAACAAAGGTGGTTAAAACCTTGCGAGCTTACTTCAAAAGAATCAATATATGATGCAACAAACAAACACAGGCTTTAAGTTGTTTTGTAAATTGTTTTTAACCTTTCCAGCTCTTTTTTATCTGTGACGCGATCCTATTGATATTTTCTTTAGATTAGGAACTAATTGATAATAGGTACTTTACACACTAAATGAATATTCTTAATTTGAGCTACTCATGTAGCTACAAAAGTGATTTTTTTAAAATACGTTTATATCATGATATTGTTTTACAGCAGTAGGAAGCTTACTGAATATTCTAGCTCTATAATTTGGTGACATTACATTAAGGCAAGTAACATTAAAAACTTTCAAAGAAAATAGAGAAATACATATTTGCTATGTATAATGCATAATGCATAGACCTAAAGAAAGCCTCCGATAAAACAGATAGAAATAATGTACGGATCATATTAGAAAAACGAGAAATACAAGAACATATAATTAAAGAGATAAAAGGCCCGTACCAAACAACAAAAAACTACGTAAGGATAAAACACGAAACATCAGAAATGTTTGAAGCAACCAAAGATCTAAAACAATGATCCAATTATTCTACCTAGTTCTTAAAGAAATAAAACAAAAAACATATAGTTATGAAACTGGCTACTGGAAGATGCACAAAGTAGAAATATCAGCAGTATGTCACGCTGACAATATGGTGATTATAGCAGAGCATGAAAAGACGATCAACAAAAATTAAAAAACATAAGAAATACTATACAAACATGAAATGGAAATACATTTTGAAAAAACCGAAATGATCATCAACAACAGTGGAAAGGAACAACAGACTTAAAGAATACAGAATTAAAACAAGTAACAAGTACCTAAGAGCAGTAGTAACATGTACAAGAAATTTAGACAAAGAAATTACAGCAAGAACAACTGGAAAATTTTTCAATATCATAAAACATACATTCCTAGGAAACATTCAGAAACAATCTGAACGTAAAACCAATAAACTAGATAATGGACGAAAACCAATTTCGATGGCTGAGGCACGTTAAGAAAATTAGCGCGGTGAAAATAGTAAGAAAGGTATACGAATCAACAACAACAAAGAAAGGTGGAAAAGGATGACCAAAGAGGTCATGGCGGGATGAACTAAGAGAAGCAGTGGAAGCGAAAGGAATAAAATACGAAGACATTGATAGACTAATACGAAATATGAAAAAGTTGAGAGAAATTTGGAAAAGAGGCCCACAGCAGAGCGATTAAAGCCACATCCCTATCTTACAACCCCTACCATTAGGTAGGCATAAGAAATATTCAATAAAAGAAAAGTAAATAAGGTTCATACTTTGGTGTTAAAGGTAATCGCAAGAAAGACCAATACGCACTATGCGTCTGTAAACTATCCGTAATAATGTTCTATGACCGATAGCGTTCCACCACTGCTGCGTTAAAAACGTTATCGATAGAGGTTCAGAAGAAAATCTTTTCAAAGGGTGTTCCTTTTGGGTGCGCTTGAACCTGCTCTACGTGCTTTACCTTGATTTGCAATCCACAGGTTCCAATACCGTAGTACAGTAGAATCGAACACGATTGCTTAAAACATACTGTACGTATTTTACCCGTTTCTGTACATTTGGATTGCAACTATCGGATTATAACAGGTGTTCCTGTAAACAAATGGGTGGAACACTTGGCTCTTGCAAATGCTAGAAAACAAACTAAACCAATGCAGTATGATAAATAGAAATAACCAAGGCAGGGGAAATTATTACTTTTTTGCAGCGACTAGACAGACTCGTGTTTATTCGACTCAGAAGAGAGGGTGTGTGTTGCCTACTAGTTTCTCCGAGGGTTAACAATATACCCCTACCTTGCTCATCCCCAATGTTAAATAATCGTTTAAGTTTACCTTCAGAAATATACTACCCGACAAAAACATAGACGCGGTATCGTTTCTATTTACGAAACAAAGTTTATAGACATTATATAAAATGTAAATAAGGGTTATTAATACTTGTTATGTAAATAGTCCATTTATAGATATTTCTGGGTATTTATGCTTTATGAGGGGTAATTGAGATTTTCCTAGATCAAAATAGGAATTTTAAATGCGACAAAAATTTAGACACTGTGCATTTATTACATTAATATAAGCAAAAATGTTTTAATTTGATACTTCTCTTTATATGCAGTGGTTGTGCTGGTAAAATGTACACATTTCACCACGAGAAATTATATTTTATAAAGTGTTTGCAATATGGGTAGGAAAAGCAATTATCCTTGATAGAAAGGGGTAAAGTTCTAGCCTGGCACCAAGATGGTGTTAATAAGAAGGAAATAATAAGATAGTAAGATAATAATAAGATCCGGAAAATTACGGCAAACCAAAAGGCCAGGGGCGACCGAAAGCTATAAGTGAGCGGGATAAAAGCATGATATTGTGGTGTGCATCCAATTCTTCTGCGTCGGCGAGAGTTTTTTAGAACAGGCGGGGGCACAAACGCACGTGCGTAATGTTAAAAGGATTTTAAAGGCGTCACCGGTAATATCACGGAAGAAAATGTTGAGAAAACCGTTACTTTCGGCGAAACACAAAGAAGCGAGGTTGAGATTTGCTGAAGAACACGTATCCTGGAAGAAACAATGGGAAAAAGTTATATTTTAGTTAGTTTATATGAGAAACGTTTTAATTTGGACGGACCAGATGGGTACTCGCATTATTAACATGATCTGAGAAAGGAACCAAAAGTGAAAATGACCAGACAATTAGGGGGTGGATCTGTGATGATATGGGCAGCGATTGGATTCCGCGATAAAAGTGAGATAGTGTTTTGAACAAACAAAATGACATCTGTGACGTATAAAGACTTATTGCGTGACAATCTTCTACGTTTTGGAAACCAATGGGCCGGGTGCAATTTTGTTTTTCAGCAAGATAACCCGCCAATTCATAAAGCAAAAACCATTACTGAATGGTTTAAAGAGAAAAAGATTAAAACTTTACAGTGGCCGGCACGGTTACCAGACTTAAACATTATTGAAAACATGCGGGGTGAATTAGCACGTCGCGTTTATGGCAGAGGCGGTCAATATTTCACGGTACAGGAACTGAAAACTTCAATAGTGACTGAATGGCAGAATATGCCTCAAAATTATGTGTTAAATTTATATAAATCTATTAATAACAGACTATTGGAAGTGATTAAGAACAATGGAGGATCTACGCATTACTGATCACTCATTTGTTGATTTTTGTTTTACATTTGCAACAGAGCGTCTAAATTTTTGTCGCAGAAATTGTTTAAACATTGGAGTAATAATTTATTATTTAGTTCATATATTACTGGAGGAGATATTTTTAAGTTTATTTTACTTTTATGAATAAAAACTTAATTAGATATCTTGCTAGTTTCGCAAAGAAATGTTGTAACCCTTAAAACCCGTAAAACATCTTACCGCGTCTAAGTTTTTGTCGGGGAGTGTACATTAAGTTCATAAAATTTTAACGAAATACTCCCACAATTTAGGGGCGGCGCATTCTTCATATTTCCTTCAAAAAATCCGAAATTTTGCATTTTTACACTTACATTTTGGCGTAAAGTTTTAGGTGATTGCGATTAGATTATATACTTGCCTCTATCTAGACTTGATGCTAGAACGCCTTCGAAATATACAAGATGTTTAATATCGAACACCAAATTTTACCAAATTCAAACGCTAGAAAAGTCGTTTTAAATAACAATATATTTTTTCTGTATCCAACTTATAGAAGATTTATATGTAATATTTTTATGTAATTCGGTAGACAGGCTTTGGATTAATATATATATATTTTTATGTAATGAGTAATGATGCATATGTCTAACACTAAAAGTAAAAGAGATATCGACACGAAAGCGCGAGTCTTATGTTTGGGTATTGGATCTAAGTGGTTCCTGGTATTAATGCTTTTTGATTACCACGAAAACAGTAAACAATAGGTACTATTGTTTGTTATAATCTTGACAGTTTATACGTAGGCGAACTGCGTAGGCGTGTCTAAATTCCCACTACAACTTTCCACAGCTCATTCTGTTGATAGAAAATTAACGTAACAGTAGCTAACTTTACAAAATTACGCCAGTTTTTTTGAGGACAATATTTAATCAACAGAGTAACAAATACAAACAAAACAGAGAACTTATTATCAATTTGCGGATTTACGATTAGCAGAAGACTAAGCAAAGCTCATTGACGAAACGTTAGATTTCCTCAAAAAGACAATAATTCAACTTGAGCCCACAAAGTACTCTGCGCATATACAATAACAACCTCTTAATTACTACTCATTATCTGTTTCTGGGTATATTACCTTGTTCACTGTTAATCTCTCTTTCATGTCTTTTTGGGGAATTATCTCGTGATTTGGTGCTATTGAGACGATCGATAGAACCTCAGACAACGATAATTAATTAAAAGCCAATGTAAAAGTGTTTAACGTACTTTTGTCTTTGTTTCCTTCGTAATATGGTGGTGGTATGCAATTAGCTTCGTCTGGAAAATTGCAGTATTCGCGAACTGGATCAAACTGAAGACCATCTATACAAGCTAGAACTTCTGACTCTCCACTATTGCATTCGATAAATAATGAACAGTTCTTAGGGTGAGGATGAAATGACTGACCGCTTTCGGGACATGTTATTAAATCTATCGCCCATAAGTGTGTGATTAGTACAAGAAACTCTCTGTAGTATTGGGACATTGAAATTATAAATAGTTACTTTGTGACTTACGTATGATTTGCCACACAAATTAAATGTTAAATCGCCAAACTAAACCTACATTCGTCATCTTCTTCATTAGATTCTTCTGCTGTGCAGTTGGCTTTTTCGGGAAAATCACAATATCCACGGTTAGGATCAAAGTGGAGACCTTCTATACAAGCCAAAACTTCTGACCTTCCATTATTACATTCAATAAATAGCGAACAATTCTTAGGGTGAGGATAAAATGATTGACCACTTTCAGGACATGTTAATAAATCTGCGATTATAAACACAAAATTAGTGTAAAGGAGTAAGTAGTCCTCCGTTATAAATATCTATGGAAGATATCGTTTGTTAAATTGAAAAGTATTTTTAATCAAAATATAGTAAAATTAAATTTGATCAGTTAAAACTTGGAATCTAGCTAAATGAATTAATCTTTTACCAAGGCGATTATCTCGGAAACATACTTTCATCGTTGTTTTCCTCAGCTGTACAGTTTACTTCTTCTGGAAAGTTGCAATATCCACGAATCGGATCGAAGTGGAGGCCTTCTATACAGGCCAAAACTTCTGAGACGCCACTGTTACATTCAACGAACAGCGAACAATTCTGAGGGTGGGGATAAAATGATTGACCAGTTTCAGGACATGTTAATAAATCTACGATTACAAATACAGAGTTAGTATAAAGATCTAAGTCGTCCTCCATTATAAATACTTATGAAAGATA
This sequence comes from Oryctes borbonicus, assembly GCA_902654985.2. Classification (NCBI taxonomy): domain Eukaryota; kingdom Metazoa; phylum Arthropoda; class Insecta; order Coleoptera; family Scarabaeidae; genus Oryctes; species Oryctes borbonicus. The sequence goes on along the minus strand of LR736861.1, from coordinate 830,834 downwards.
TCTTTTGTTAAATCGAAAAGCATTTTTAATCAAAAAAATTAAATTTGATCGGTTAAAACTTGTAACCTATTAAATGAATTAATCTTTTACCAAGGCGATTATTTCAGAAACACACTTTCATCATTGTTTTCCTCTGCAGTACAGTTAGCTTCTTCGGGAAAGTTGCAATATTCACGAATCGGATCGAAGTGGAAGCCTTCTATGCAGACCAAAACTTCTGAGACGCCACTGTTACATTCAATAAATAAGGAGCAGTTCCCGGGGTGTGGATGAAATGATTGACCACTTTCAGGACATATCAACAAATCTGTGATGATAAGCAAAGTATTAGGATTAATATAAAGAAATCGTAATTGGTGTTAAGAAGACAAGCTACTACAATAATAACTATACGAAGAAAAAAGTAACAATTGTAAGAATCATGATAAATTTTAACACCTTTACATTTGTACCAAAAGAATAATTTAGATATCTTTTTTACTTTCTAGTACAAGCTGGTTGTAGTAGTTGTAGGTTGAGTAGATTAATCATACTAAATATAATAGTTTCTCTAATCTTTGTCCGGAGGTTCTGCTAACACGATATTATGAACTTTATCGATCATATCGTCTGCAGTTACCTCAATGGGATGACTGTCCGCGATAATGTAGAGTTTGACACGCAAACTGCCATCTGTTTCCAAACAACTCGTATAAGGAAGTATTGTACTTTTTTCCTTCGTTAACATACTTTTGCATTAATATTATTTTATAGTTGAAAGCAGCTAAGATTACACCAAAGCTATCATTGCGTAAAATTAATTTCTAAGCTCAACATAGTTTCATTATCATCGGGCTGCTCTGCTTTACAGTTGTGAAGTGAAGATTTCTCCTTGCACGTTAAAACAGCTGGTACTCCACTATTACATTCGATAACTACCGAACAGTGCTCATTGAATCTGGTGCTTATCGCTCTCTTTGTTTCTGGGACAATATGCGGCGTCCTTCCTCATACACGTTTCAAATTAACTCGTTAACAACTTGGCTATGAAAGAGAATAGAGGGTTGTCCATTGCCGCACCCTCTAATTGCTTATAGTACTTGCCCTCTACTTGAAAACAATTTTGATTCATGTAAAAGTGAAGTTGGTCTTTTGTATTCTACAATTTGGCGTCATCGATTTTATTGAGTTTTAGGAACTCAACCAAATATTCAATGATTTCTGGAATAGGTACACTGGAGAAGAGTGAACAAGTTGAAATGGGAGAAAATAGTAACGACAACAAAGAACGAAGCTATTAGGAATGCAGGATGTAATAATAATAATAATAATAATAATAATAATAATAATAATAATAATAACGAAAATAATGTACACTTTTAGATTTGATATTTAATAGTTTTGCAATTGCTATGGTTACGTTACCCAGCAACGAGCACATTGGGTCGCTCTTTTCTACCTAACTTTGAAAAACAATAAAAATAGATTAGCAAAACTTCATTGCTACAAATCGCACTATTTCTTAAGCCTTCCAATTGTCTCCACGGAAACATAAAAATGTACCTGATGTTTTATTTAAAATAAGAACCGGAAATGTACTTCAACTGTCCATAACGCCAATTTTATTTCACAAAAATATAAATCGATATTTCTTTTCTAAAAGCGCCAGGTTCTGCCTTTGAAAACTTCGTATGGGAAATGATGAGGGTACTTTAGTATTTTGCTGTATGCGGATGTATGACTATTAAACTGAAATAAGGCTGTGTTAGAAAATTTCCTTGGTAATGTAGAGGAGATGTACTGCATGTAAAAGAATAAATAAATCATCACAGTTCAGATCACTATTCAGGTAATTTTTCTAACACTATCTGATATTACAATTGTCCGAGGAAGGCTGAAAAACAATAACGGTGGAAATACATTGAACGTATAGTATACCGACGCGTTTTTTTTTATAATTGAACGTGGAGGGGGTAGCTACTAGGATTATTATAGAAAATACGTAAAATTTAACAATTTCTTATCTTCGGGAATTTTACAAGCGGCTTGAATGGAATGTAGAGACAATTCTTGTTGACACTTGTTGAGATATTAAACTGCTTATTCTATTTTGTACTTCCATTACGATACCCTTTGCAATATTTTCTCACAATCATTAATCGCCTTTTTGGACTTCTTAATTAGACAGGATCAACAATTAAATGTGAAATTTGCCGTATTTGTGTTTTATTTTCTGCAATAATCCAGCACCTAGTCGCCATACTAAACGCCTACGTTCAACGCGTCAACGCATAGAAGGCAAAATGCACGTTATTTCTAAATAAATAAGATCTTAATCGAAGAATAAATAAGTATCTTTTTTAAGATATTATATTGTTTAGTAATAAAGTCTGTAGTTGATTTGTTTGAAAAAAAAAACAAAATTTTCCCCATACTATTATCTCTTCCTGTAAAGCACCGGATGTGTAAAAGTGATATAGGAAGACCAGCACCAATTATTTGTGAAACAATGTCGTAATTGCCATCATTTCCTTGTTTCCTCCATTCTTCGTAATTTTGTTTTGTAATTACGGTATCTGTTCCCTACTAACGATCTTCTATTGTACAGTCAATTACAGATGAATCGTTTTCCGTATACCAATCCATTGTATGGAAACCTTCTTTCATCTTACTGGAGAATAAACCATCAAAATTATTAACAACCATTAGTGAATTTACATAGATTTAAAATTCAATCGTTTCGCATCGATAGTATTTTTAATATGTTATAATATCCTTTCATTATCCTAATAGGATGTTTTGTCAACCACTGTGGAAGTTAGAAGTTATTTCTTATTTCAATAAACAATGAAATCCAGCATTAAAGAGGAACTATAAAATTTCATCTGTGCAATGAAACCCAATTAAATTTTAAAATATGTTTTTAAAGTATGGAATAACTACTGCGTACATTGCCAACTTTCTACTATGAAATGCTCAATTTTCGCCGATGATTTTGACAATGTAAAAATAGCAACTGTTTTGCTTTGTTCAAATTCATCTTGTAGATCCTATTTCCGAATTTGAAAGATTCCATATATGTAGCTGTATTGCAATCGGTGGCCGCTAGTGGTACCACAAATGTGAGATCAATCACAACGCTCCGATTTCGTCGTGAATTTTCGTTGTGTAATACAATGTATACGATGCGACGAAAATACGCGAGGAGATCGAAACGTTGTAATGCAATTCCGCATCCACAATTCACCAGCCGCTGCTGATATTTTTCAATTCGTATCTATTTAATTTATTTCTAGGCTGAATTCGGGAGTATCAACTAGGTGCTAGATCATCACTCGGAAGGGCGAGGACAAAGCTTCCATACCTTCGTGTACTTCCGTTGCATGCCATGTATTCCAAGTATTGTCCATGCCCTCTCGTTTACGCTGCCACTAACATAAAGCTGGGGCTCATGAAACAATTTGTTAAAGCTTTACATAAAGAAGGCTAATGCTTTAAATATATTTGTAGATCGTTCCTCAAAGTAAGTCTAGAAAGATTAAAGGCTGGAATTTTTGATGGTTCTCAAATTCGCAAACTCATTAACGACTTGAGTTTCCCAAAAGCCATAACTGATGTCGAAGCTTCTGTTTGGTGCTCTTTTGAGCTGCGTTTAAGAACTCTTGGTTAATTTTAAAAGAATGTGTGCTAATATGAGATTTTCTGCGTAACTATTTGGACAGATTTCCGGAAAACCTCGGTGAATTTAGTGAAGAACAAGGCGAGCGATTCCTTCAAAACATAACCAATGGAGCAAAAGTATCAAGGTGGGCTACACACATGATAGCAGATTATTGTTGGAATCCGCAATGTGATTCTTTTCAACTCCGACACAATAGAAAATCATTTCAGATGACATTTCACGTAGCATTTGTAGTGATATCTTTTTTTTTTAGTAGCGACATACCTTTTACTTCTATATTCATTTTATTTCGTATAATTATAAATTATAACTTGAGGTATTTTTCGCCTGTCTGACAATAATTTTCTTTTTTATGTTTTTTTCTTTTGAAAAGGTATGAAGAAAAAAAATCACAAAAACTAGAGCTATTGTAATAAAACTGTTAGCAAATATATAATCAAAACACTAAGTTACATTGAAACTGCTCTAACAACAGAAACAATAAAATCATTGTTGGCCAGCGTTATCGGTAAAGCCCAACAAGTCGATTGCCTAGCAGTAACGTTACTGCGCTGGGTTAACCGAAATAAACGTGCGCGTTATTTAGAACAAAAAATATGAAAATTTATGAAAACGCAAACATTATATAATAAACAACTTATCCAATACGTTTAGATGGCTAAAAAGAAATCCGGAAGTGAGGCCTTCAACACATGTATCATAGCGTACGTTTCTATAGTGATCCTTTTGAGACTCGTCCGGTGCGGCGTATATATCTGCTTATACGCAGAAAAAGATCATTCTGCATCTGGCGATGTAATATTCGCGTACTTAAGGTGGTCTTTGAATTTATATAACGGATCTTTCGCAATACTATTGTTAAAAAGATGGCGTAATCTCCAAAAATCGACATTCTTACGTAATGTAGCATTAAATTTTTCTCTGACTGAAACACTTTTTTTGTAATCTAAGATAATTTCACATGAATCCCGTAAAGACATAAGGACAACGAAGAGTTTTGCAATTTTTTTATTGCGTCGGCTACTGGAATATAATTGTCGTTAATAGTTTTTAATTCTGCTGCAACTTGAGGATTTTGGAATTGCATTTGACTTAGCTTTATTGCAGCTGCTTCTTTAGCGTCCAGTTGTAAAATCACTAATTTGATCTTTTCAGGATATTTAAAATAATAGAATGCTGCTTCTAACCATGTATCCCATCGTGTAAGAATTGGCTGTGGCGGTTCCGGTATGTCAGGACACTGTGAATGAAATAACCGAATACGTTGGTGATTTAAGAAAACCGCTTTTGTCTGTGCTATTAGTTGATCCACGTCAGGATAATATTTTCGTATAGTGTCTGCTACAAGGTGTAAAGCATGGAGAAGACATGTTTTGTGCAGCAAACTCGGTTGAACAGCTTTGAATAATTGACCTGTGCGAAGTATAACCGCGGCAACATCGGTAACCGTCATTCACATTTGCTTTGGTGAAATTTCAAAGTTGTCTAGTGTTCTAACTAATACATTATGAACAGCTTCGGCAGTACATCTTTGCTGTCATTTACAGGCTAGCCAACAAGGATGTGACGGTCCTTTCAAGGTCATTGTCCGTGCTACAATCAATACTACGGATTTTTTTAATGTCTGTAGTTTCATCTATTTAATTAGCCACAACCGTTCATTTTTTACTGCGGTATTCACATAATTCTTAATCTTATCGCGCACTGATGGCAAATACCTACATAGCGTCTGCGGAGTTGGTAGTTCCCAGGTTGGATTGCATTTCTTCCAAAACATTGTTTGTCCGATTTTTGCAAACGGCACATACTTAACATCATTGTTAAATCACATAGAAACTCTTTATAAGGTCTCCTTCCGGCTGTTTTAAATTTGTGTGTTGCGGTATTTACATGGTTCCTACACATATATGGTTTCCAACATAATAAACCTTTATCGCAAACTAAACACCTGATTTCTTTATCATTATATATTAAGTCTGGAGATTGTCACAAATACGTTTTTACCCTGTTCGCAAACAGACAATTTAATGCATTTCTACGCATCTTCAAAGTTTTTCATGTTTTTCGTTCAATTCTAACACTTGTCAACTTCGCACTGCCATATGTATTACACATAATACACAGGATAGAAGATCGGGAAGTGCCCACATGCAACGGAGCTGCTCTGTATCTCCCCAAGCTCTCGCGGTTAAACACCATTGGAAGGCAAGCGAGAATGTTGCGCTCTAGTTATCGGTAACCGTAAAATGTGTATGCTCCCTAGCGAACCCTGGCGACATTTATAATTAGAAGAGACATTTTATTTGGGAAATTATGGTGAAGATAAAATGCAATTATTTTCTGCAAGTGCATAAACTTTAAAATGAATAAGAACAGTGTAATTTTCGTTGCTTTAACAGACTTCTTTTGGGAGAAAAAAAATTGAATAAAAGTATTAGTAACCTGAACTAAAATTGTAACAAACAACGAAATGAAGGGCTAAAAATTATAAATGAATATGTGGATTTGCAGTTTTGAAATTGCATACAATCCGTTTGTTTTCATTATCAGGCCAAGGAAAATTAAACTGTTAAAGGGAAGAAAAATCACTGAGATATTTCAACGAAAATTACGTGTTTTTGTTTACTAGTCAAACGAACCTAATCCGCTTATTAATCTTATCTGGATAGCTGTAAATAAGTCGAATACATCTTGGGTAAACCCGAACGCACCTTTAATGAATTTTAAATTAAAGCTGCTACAAACATTCCTATAGAAAGTATTTAAAACAAACAAAACAAGCAATTTGAGTAAAAATTACCGGTTAAATTTTGCGGACCGGTAACAACCAACAAAAATTAAATGTTGAGTTACCGTTTTATAGGCAGACATTGAAATTGTCGTTACTCTAGCTGTAACGGTAAAGCGAATAAGGATTTGGCATAGGTGAACTCATCTTACTCATT
>LR736861.1:797202-812978 GCA_902654985.2 Oryctes borbonicus | reverse complement strand
CCCATTAAAGCATTGGACGAATTTTGAACAGCTTGTTGGATGTGCGTGGAAAGATGTGCCAGTGTCTGGACATGTTACTAAAGCTGCAATTAGACATAAAAAGTGGTCAATACATTATCAATATCATGTTTTTAAATGACATAAACACTTATTTTGTTTGGTTGGTCGAGAACAAATGTAATTGGAAATGAGAGAGATAAAAGTATAGTGATATCTACGCTTTCAATTTCCTTGGTTATTTGCTCTATTTCTTTTTTTGGAAGCTAAACTATTTACTATACTCTTAAGTCGTTCCCAACATAAAGTCTTCCGGCAACCCGGACATGTCAGACTTCAAACTTATACGTTGTCACTGGATGTCCATTTTCTTAGAACTATATATATATTCAATTATTGTTAGAGAGTTGTTATAGAGTTGTAGTTTGGGCTGTAGTAGTCATAAAAGTCTCCGTAGTTGTAGTCTTTGTTATAAACCCTTGGGTAGTAGTACCAGCACCTGGAATAAAATCCATCCATACAATTCATAATCGACACTTGCCCATTAAAGCAGTGATTGAATTTTAAACAGCTTGTTCGATGTGGGTGAAAAGGTACCACTAATTGCACAACTCACTGGAGCTGCAATTAAACATAATCACTGATCATTACTTTATGAATGGGAATTATTAGCATTATTTTTGAAGGAACATTTATACTCTGGTTAGTTCAAGTTTATTACGTAGTTAAGAAATTTAATTTGCTTAGAAGTAGGCCTTCTTATTAATAACTGTCTACTACTTGTGTTGTTAGCAACCAGTGCCAATTTACTAGCATAATAGCACCTTATTTTGTTGTACATGTCCCTTTGTCGGATTTTCAGAACATTAGTTTCTTTCAATTTTACGTACTGATTGATTTGAGCATCCTACACAGCAGCTATGTTGACTGGGAACAAAACTTAAGGGGAATGAGAGAAATGATTCTAGCGATACCTGCGGTTTCAATTCTTTTAGTTTTTCTATTTTTCGTTTTATTAGCAGGCAAATTATTTATTTCCTTAAGTTATTTCCAAATTGCATATTTATCGACAATCTCGACACACTGAAGGTCAATCTATATGTTCTCGCCAAATGTCCATTTTCTCAGAAGTAATCTCCAATTATGGTAGAAAAAATAAAGCACCTGTATAGCATTTAATCTATGTATATAATTAGCAAAACTTTAAAAGTCGTGGTACACTCATAGATTGACGTTAATTTACTCGTGGTGTAATCTATTCATTTAAAATTTAGTAATCCGCTTTTACCTCCTTCACTATCGGTGGTATCAAGTGCCTCTGTTGTAGTAGCTTCAGCAGTGGTACCTTCAGCCGTAGTAGTCTCAGCACCCGATACGCAATCTACTCGATTTGCGAAGAAACAGTGTCCACGTATAGGATCGAAATAAAATCCGTGCCGACAATTTATAACCGACACTTCCCGATTAAAGCACTGAATGAATTTTGAACAAATTGTTGGATGTGGGTGAAAAGATGTACCACTACCTGGACATGTCACTAAAGCTGCAATTAAACATAATCACTGCTCAATACCTTATCCATAATGTGAGTTACTCATACTATTTTGGAAAGAACATTTATAAACGTTGATTTTGCTCTAGTACGTTTAATTTTAATGCGTGTTTTATAAATTCGCTACACAGTTAAGAAATTTAATTTGATTATAAGAAGAGATAACATTAAAATAGAAAATGATCTGCTCTATTTTTTTTTATAAGTAGCAGTAGTCCGCTAGCATAACAGCATCTTATCCTGCCCTACATGTCCTCTTATCAAATTTTTAGGATATTGGTTTCATTTAGTTTTATGTACCGGTTGATTTGTTCCTGCAAGTGACAACAATAATAATCTACAATCATATTTTTGATCTAATTTCTTGAATAAATATTCTGCATAGTTCATAAAACTTGGTAGGTACACTCCCACCTAGCCCTGGTTGGCTGGGAAAAAAATTAACTGGAAATGAGAAAAATAAAATTCTAGCGATATCTGCGCCTTCAATTTTTGAAACTATTTTATTACTTATTCCTTTATTTGCAAAAAAATGATTCGCTTATACTTACTTCTTATTTTGGTTAAATAGTTTAGTTAGTCTACTTTAATATAGATTTAAAATTCTTTATTGATATGAATTAACTCGCGGTGCAATTTAATCAATTAAAATATACTAATCCGTTTTTACCTTTCTTACTCTCAGTAGTCCCCACAGTCGTAGCAGCAGTTACCGTAGTAGATTTAGTAAAACCTTCGGTGGTACTATCGGAATCGGAAGGATTCGATAATTGGCTATAAACTTGATCTGCGAAAAAACAATGACCACGTGCGGGGTCGAAGTAAAATCCATCTTGACAATTCATAACCGATGCTACTCTATGAATGAATGATGAATTTATCATTCGGTCACCGGTTGATGATGAGGACCATTCGTGTCCTCGAAACGGCCGTCCCGGACTAATTATTATATTACAATGTAATAAATTAAACTTGTGTGGTGCGGAGGTTGCCGATACTTATGTGTTGTTTACCATACTACGCCACAGTCCTTGCTATTATTATTAAAGAACAAGAATGTTTTTCTATAAACGTGTCTGATTGGATAAATTGGTTAATTATTTGTTTAGTCCTTTAAATAAGTTTCCTCATTTTATGCTGCACCTTAATCAATCAAGTACTGCAACTCCACTCAAAATAATTATGTTGATTCTGAAGAATTTTGGAACGCTTAATGTGCAAAATGATTACTAGTTAGTTTTAGTAAATCTATATTAATCACAAATAAATAAACAGTGACACTTTTTAATTGTGTTTATTATTATCTCTGATAAGAATCGCTGGTAGCAAGAAAACTTTTGCTTAGATCTCACAGTTAAGATCTAGGTAGCTAAATCAATAGTGAAAGGTCGTTCTTAAAACGTTCGAAGTAAACAGTTACATAATAAGGATGAACTTAATCGGGTAGCATTTATCTCCAAAGTTCGAGTCGGAAAAAAGAAATGAGTACAGGGACGCGTTTAGAAGGAGTGTCCGAAAGTTACCGACGAAGTTTTCCATCTAACCTAACACGAGTAAAACATCACCGGTGAGTGTGAACGTTCGATGTGAGCGATGTATGATGGCTGCTTGATTTGATTTGTAACGATTTAAAATTTTAAATCATAATGTGAACGTTAATAGTTTTTAATGGGAATGCCATCGATATTGCCGAAAAGGCAGGATTCAAAGATACTTACCTCAACAAACAAATTTCGTATGTTGGTTTTGGATTCATAATTACAAAAAAAATAACTTATGGGCGATGGACGCGGGTTGAATTGAAGAAAATTACGCTCTCGCGAGCAAAGGCTTGCGGAAACGGGATTCCCCACCTAAGACAGCGCTATACACAATCAGCGTTACAAGTAAGTCAAAAAAGGAGAGGACTGCAGAATGAGCTTTTGCATCAGCTTATAAATCTTGGCGGTAGGTGACATAGCACTTTTTGTAAATGACGTATTGCATGTAAACAAGAATGTACACTAATAAATTAAACAAGTATACACTGCCATTTACAAGAAACCTATACAATTTTCCAAAATTAATCAATCAAAAGATTTAGATAAAATTTTGTTGTAATACAATATAGTCCCTTTTAATTTTCTAGATAAAAACACATTGAATTCGTGATGATCAACAGTTTGCCACAGGGGTACTGAGTGTGTCACGGCTTCTCACCCACCGCCTCCTTCCATATATATCTTGATGAACCAAACACCCTATATTTAGGGCTTAATAAAAAAGCTGCTTGTTTCCATTGAATTTTTAGGCATGCATGAAATCAACAAACATTCAATCACTGCAATATCTTAAAGGAATAAAAAAAATTGTTTTGTCGCATTCAAAAATTTTGTTGATTTAACAACTGGCTTTCTCTCAATACATTGAATGTATGTCCAACTAAAACGTATTAAAAATGTACCGAATCGAAAATTATTTAAGTGAATAGAGGCCTTGCAAGAGAGTTATGGAAATTATAGGTAACAACAGAATATATACGAACGCCTATAGGCGTTCAGACAACAACTTCAACGAATAATTTGATAATCCATTATAGCATACTTTATAGAAACCACAGCTTGTTCAGAAAAGCAATGAAAAAAGAAAAATGATAGGACTTGACTAAATTTGCATAGTATCGTTAGGAAATTACTTGACTTTCTCCTGTTTACAAATAATAAAATTGTTCGATTCCGCCAAAGAATGATCATCCTATCACAATTCTTTCACAATATCTTCCTATAAAATTAATAACTTACCTCCTGTAGCCGAAAACACGTACAAAGTAAGCGCAATCCACAAATGAATTGTGCCTGTAAAGAAAAGTAAAAGCTCTCTTATTTTATATTTCACTAAACTTGTAAATATCTACCTCTCATAGTTTAGTTTTAATGTTATTTACTACGAACAAACACTACTGAACACTAAAACACGAGTGGCCAGAGCGTTTTAACATATTTTCTCAAATACATTCCGATATCTAAATTAATTAATCAGTTATCCTGAATATTATGTTAACAGATTTAGCTCCGGATTAAAGATTTTTAAGATAACTTTCGGAAAGCCTAGGAAGGTATTTCCGTCTTTATGAAATATGATTTAGTTTTATTAATCTTTCTTTGACAGCGTACCTTATGATAATGTCCCGTAAAAAACATTGAAGATACTATACAGATTTTCAAGTATTTAATATGTACAGTATTAGCAGTACTCCTGCTTGTATCGGAAAAATTAACGGATGTGCCTTAGATTTATATGCTACAAAAAGCAGAACAAAGGCATATGAAGCTATAACAAGCACATTAATCCTATAACGTATACGTAAGTAACTCGATATATAACTGTTGGGATCACTTGCAACCCCGGTATACGTTCTAGGGCAGGGTACAGAAGCATTTTTTACAAGTTACTTAGCACGTAAGAACCTTTAATGCAGTGAACAAAAGTTAAATCAAAAACTTTTTTACTCAACTCAACTCTGTATTAACCAAAACAAATTATGAAAATTTAGATTTTTAAATGACTGCCAAAACAATTGTGGCTTCATAATATTTTCTTACACGTTTCTGGTAAAAACCATAACTTACAATATTCTTGTCTAATGAAATTGAAGTGACGTTTGGGACTTTGTGGAATATGCAAAACAAAACATATAAATACACGTAACAATTCCGAAACAGATTTGGAAGTATCTATAGAGCAGGAGTCTCGGAAAGAATTTCAATTGTTAGGTTTACTTAAAAAGCTATTGCGAGTACCAAAATATGTTGGCCAAACTTTTTAAAAATATCAAAAACATTTTTTAAAACAAATTTAAATTTACCCGTTAGCAGGTTCTGTGTGAGACGCTTATCAAAAATAATTAAATTTGTAAAAGCAATTGGCCAATAAAACGGAGTACCTGTAGAATTTCACAAAAGTATAAAAAGTGCGCATTATTTTAATATTAGCGAAAAAATTATGAAATTCTACAAACGACTCCCAAATAGTCCCCATACAGGACTTTTTCCCGTATCCTTTTCAGGTCTGAGATGAGGATTCCGGTTTTTCTTGTAAGCTAGAGTAGACCTTTTCTCTGTTTTTCCTGACCATAAATGTACGTTGTTTTGTATACAATAATTCCTTACAAACTAAGAAAAACAAATTACACGTTTGTTTCTTATTTTGGCGCACAGCTTGAGGAATTAAAAGAAAAACACGACATGCACAGGGCGAGAAACCCGTTATAGGGATGTCTATATATAGTCATATATATTATTGAAAATGAGAAAATATGGATAAACGTAGAAGAAACAATAAACGCTAACAAAGACGGTGTAATACATGTTACAGTGCGTACTCTAAGCTTTGACCGTCGACACCATTTCTTTTGTACAGCAAACGTCTTATAATTACGAAGGCAGAAACTATAGAGTAAGTGACAAAAGATGCTATTAATTTAGTTGGTATACAGCGAAGGCAATTAAGCATATTTGTCACTGATGGAGCCACAAATAGATTTTCCGCAGCTCCTTCACTTAACATATTTATTACATGAGTTTCATATTGTGGCAGATACCATCGGATTCAGCTATCCAAGAGCTCAAATCCCCTAAACGGATTCGCCAATTCGAGAACTTCTGTCCAGGAATTCTACAAGCACCTGAACCTGTATTAACCAGATCGGGTACCTGGTTTGCAGCAGTATCGTATTCCTGTAAACATTTTCAGAGTACTTTTATTTCGACATTGAAACCACAAAATTCTGAAGCTATTAAAAGTAGGCCAAAAACTGTTTTCCGGAGAATCTCTTGGTAAATTACAAAATAGCGCATCACCCTTATCGGAAGCACTTAATACTCTCGATAAGATGAAAACGACCCTGGAAAACTTGATGGATAATATAGAACAGCACGTATCATAGAAATTTACAGCCGTTCTCAATCTAAAATCTGGATCTGCAGAAAATGCGATTTATAAGCAAGGGTATAAGTGACACACATGATAGTGAAAGCTTAGAGATGAAGGATGTTAAATATGCAAACATTACTTCGCTAGATGTAGAACGGTCATTTTCATCACGTCGCAGAAGGCTAAATGAATCTACAATGGAAGCAATATTAATGTTGCAATTTTATGCCAATTCTTTACGGTATGATACACCTTCGTCTGCATCCAGCCATCAATATTTTTCAATTTAGAATTTTTTCTTATTGCCTTCTCTGGGAAGGACGGTTACAATTCTCGTAACTCAGCTCGGAATTTTTGCAAGTCCAATATTTTTATATCATTGGGTAATTCATTGTATTTCTGGCAAATATTGAAACTAAATTATCTCTCTAAAAGAGCCTGTTGATGAAGGGGAGGACATCATATATACATAACATAACAGACTTAGAAACTCCCTTCTACTTGTGAACGTAGACTTTCTTTTAGTCCTTTTTTATTTGGAATTGTTGTTTTTGCTCTGCAATTTATATTCCGATGGCACCAACCAGAGCTTCGGTTACTCAAATGTTTTGCTTCAGTGTTTAAGTGTACTCGCGTTTCAACTGCGAGAAATAACATTTGTCTACTGATAACTCTGAAATCCTTGTTTTTGGGGCAATAGTATCTTAGTACTTTTTGTTTCAAAATTTAGAGAGGGTTCCAAAAATTCAATAATAGACAGCACGTTTCGTTAAAAAAATACAACATTCAGTAGCTACCAATTTATGAGGCTCCAGGTTTCAACAGAATTTTAAATCATGGAATTAGACTCCACGACTAGAAAAATCTTCAGTCACGAAGGCTCAATCTTCATGCACATGTAATAATGGGAATAAAATTCTATCTATTGTGAGATTGTCTCCAATAAGACAATATAAAATGTTGTCAATCTAATTAGCTGTTTATAAAAATAAATAATACGGTTATAAGGTCTTTAATAAGATCTATGTAGTGTCTAAATAATTGAATGATTTATTCCGACATATTTGCAATTGTCTTTCAAATAGGACTCTTACTTTATTTTCCATCTTTTGAAAAATACATATCATTGATAGAAAGACACGAATTAAATAGCGTAAATGCATTTATGCGTCAAATATTTCATCCAATCATTTGTTTATTACTCATGAATTTATTCGACAGCTTAACAAATGTTTACTGTAGCATATATTTGCAGTAATCTATTTCCCGTTTATTATATTTATATCTGGGTATTATGATAACTTCATAAAAGAATACAGCTGGAATTACGAAATTAATACTCTCAGAAAGACGCTTGTTAGCCTTAATTAAATATTTAATAATTACAATGTTAAAAAGTTTAATATATAATAGGGTACAGATTGTTTATTTGAAAAAAATATGATATTCAAGTGTTTGAAAAGAAAAGTAATTTTGTTTATTAAATTAAACGTTAGTTAAAGCAGAAATAAGTACAATAAGGTAAAATTGTAAAAGGTATAATATATCGTTAGACGTTTCTCCAAACACTACGGCTGGCATCTTGAGGACGATGTTGATGGTTCCACTAGTCATCTGAAGAACAGCATTTCAAATGGGCCCGCCCTACAGTAGTCGTACCGCGCGCTGTTCGTGTCAAGTGTTGGTTTACCTAAAACTATCTCACGCAAATAGGTGTCTACATAAGAATTCAAGCCACCATCTCGGACAAAAAAAAAACAGAATTTGTGAACCTAGAAAGCTAGCCGACAAAATGCGACATATAGAACAATGGTTACTCAAGACCGGATATTAAACGCACAGGAAAACGCCGTTTGAATTACGATACAGCAAAAAAATAAACAGTACCAACCACCACCATACTATGTAACCGACCGACTGGCCCACAGAAGAACTGCAAGAATAATTTAGGTCAGCAAAAGACCGCAGGGACCTTCTTTCGTTAGCAGGCGTGTATCAAATACCGTGTGGCCTAACGGCATTCGCTGCTGCAGCATAAACTTCTGAGATACACAGATTATTGATACACGGCTCAACTGTCAAGCTGTAAAGATACACAAACATAAGAATAACTGCAATCGAAAAGAAGAAACTCTACGGATCAACAACATCTGGATGTTAGCTTTAAGAAACACAAATACGCTGCGACACACTACACGGGGGGACATAGGAACGGAGTCAACGGCCATCCAATCAGCGCTGTCCGCTCAACAGAGAGAGCACTGACATGTCTTAAATTCTCAGTAATACCTAAAGCACTAAGTACCCAATAAACAAGTAAATTTTACCTATGATGCTTATATAACATAGATTAAGCAATACATTTCAAAACACTATGATAGAGGTTAAAAAATCAAGCTTTTCTGGTATTTAAGTGTTGCTACTTGAGTTCGGAATTAAATTATGCTGATGAGATTGGCCATAATTGTTATGTTTCAATACTAAAATGTTAGCAGGTCGTATTCTTACTCTCTTCGACAGCTTAAAACACTATTTTATTGATTGAAATTATTGTCATAGCCTATCACAGCCACTGACGGAAGTAGTCAATGAGAGTTCCCGTGTTCAAATTACATTTATTAGGATCCTAAGTCAGAAGTTTTTGCTACAGTGCTGCCTTCAATATTACTACTTGCGATACTTTTGGCTGTATGTTATAAACTGTGTATTTTCTGAGATTATTTTGCATTAAAATTTGTGAAACAAGACAATACATTTATAGCACAAAACTATTATAAAAAATAAAATACCGTATCAAGACCCCGCTGCATTTTTATTTACCTTCAAAGAAGACTCTCCCTCAGTACTCTTCCAAACCACATTATTCCAATACGTCTCATATTATTTTCAAAACTTGGCTAGAGGAAATCGAACATGTATATTCACGAATTGGCACAAATGGATCACGTAATTAATAATGTGCTAATAGTCTTTGCGGAGTTTTACGACAGATCACGGAAAATAGTTTCAGTAGATTAGTTAGCTACCACAAAAAGTACTTACTTGTGTCTAGTATTCTTTCATATTGTTTAATAATGCACAACAATGCATTTACAGTAAATTGTGTTTATTTGTACGGATAACACGGATTTAATAACAAGTTAGTAAACAGTTTAGTTGGACGATAGTATTGTGGTAATAGAAGAATGCGCAATAATTTTTGATACACTCTCATTAAATCGACAGTTTCAAGTTTATATGGCCGATGGGTATGACAGTCTTTTAACTTTACCATTGCTAAAACTTTTTATTTAGATTGGGAGGAATTGAGAAGCGAGGCGAAAAGAAAAACGCTACGCTGCTACGCTAATAAGTCGAAAGTCAATAGTGGCAGAAATCAATATTTCTCCGGAAATCTCTCTCGAAAATAATTTTTTGTTTATTAGCACACTATATTTTATTTTTGAAATTTTCACAAATATTGAAAAAGTTTAATTAACAATACACAGTAGAACAATTATTTAGTGCGCTAACCCAGAACGCTCTGAATTATTTTTTCTTGAATAAACAACATTTTGACGAGTTGCTTCTATAACAAAAATGACTCTAAGAAATACGTTTACAAATTTGAAATTTTTTGAGGACTTTAAGGATCGAAAACAAGTTCCAAAATCCAATGTTTAGTAAAAGTATTAATCCCATAAAGAAGTTATACGTTTAAATTATGTTTAATAGCGCATCCTTGAAATGTATGTGCTTAAGCCACAATGAAGTAGTATCTTTAGCAAAAACATTTTTGGAAAAGTAAAATCAAATTTTGACACGTAGCAAGTACAAATATAGAATAAACTGCCAAATATCTACAACGCCTTCATTTGCATTTTCATACCTATGTATTTCAGAGAATATCTTTATCAGGATTTGAAACATGACATCGATCATTTTAGCCTAAGATTGCTGAGCGCTAAGCTTGTAAGCGGTATTGTCGTTGTACTAAGAACGGACATAAATGTATTTCTATACCACACGACAGATAATAAAAAGGTACCTAATTCCTCAATAGTATTAAACCTTATATTTTCTTGTTTTGTATAAAATAAACCTCATATGATTTTCCAGAAAGGCTCTTCTAAAATTTTTTATAAACATTTCTCTATGCCTAAAATGCGTCCTTCCTTAATAAATTAAAAATAGTGCCCATAGCGCTATAGCGAAGTACTACAACCTTTGTTCCACTGAAAATATTCATTAAAATTAATATATAAACGTTATCTTTCTTGATATACTTCCATCTACCTGAAGTAACCATCACTGTAGTGAAGTGGAACAAAATAAAGCAATTTGCTTAAGACAACATAATATTTCACAAAATCCGATAATACCTGATTAAGATACATTTCAAGCTAGTCATTGTTAGTCAATTTTTAATTATAAAATGACCTATTTTGTTTAATCAGTTAGTATGGCACCATTAAAAATTAAGGTAGGTATGATTATAAATATTGATGGCGTAGGCATTGACTGGCAACAATGAATCTGAAATATTTTAATATCCCAGTTCTAGCATGGCTTTAGAAACAAAACATCTGTGAGATATCGAATGCAAATTCCAGTAGGTACCACCTACAGTTTAACAAAATGCCGTCGATTATATAAAGCGTCAATTTTTACTAAAATCGTTGATTTACCCTAACATAAATCATAGAGCTTGACACACAAATCACACAGTTTCCAGCTGGTTTTATTGAAGCAATTGCAGGTTAAAATTCGACCATGGTCCTGCCCATATTATGGACAGCAAACGGTGGAGTCTCCGGATTGACAGTGCGGAGATGGAAACACTGCATCCCAATGGTTGCAGTATATAGATGCATTAATACCAACTTCAAATAGACATCAAAGAAGAGCTAGATTCCAATCTAGAAAGTATTGAAATATTAATAGTCTAAAGCCAAGTTCGCCAAAGTCAAATCGACGACAATATTAGGAAAACTAAAGTGATAGTGCAACTTCTATGCTTAGTTATTCGTCGTTTTTTTTTCTTAAGAAGGGTGTCTTCTTTTCCTTTGGGTTCCCTAAAAAATGTTTCAAATAAAGTCATCATTTCAATGGGCCCCGGAATGTGAAGTTTTATCTTTGTCAAACCCATTGTTATCTTACATGTAAATATGTGAAATAAAACAATTCTCGAAGGCTAATGGGCTCAGTCCCAAAATACCGAAGAAAAGAAATAAAGGAACCATTCTTTAATCGAAGAAAATGTGCAATTTTGGTCACTGGAGGCAAAGTTGCTGAACAGCTCATTTTCTATCCTTCGGAGAGAATGTAGTTTGTCACGATAATCTTGAACAATCACAATTCCAAATATATTCTCAATTCTTCTTTAACCCTTTCGAGCCGGATTTTTTATTATTAAATCCTGATTAGATTGTAATTTTTTTAAACAACAACAAGATGAAGGTAAGTGAAATAAACACCTTAAAATGTTATACAAAAAAAAAGTCCGCCATTTTGTATGGGACATATATATCCCAGTCAGACTTTTTTAGTGGGAAAAATATAACCCATTAGTCGTCGAAATGCAACTTTATTGAAAAAAAAAATCAAGTGTAGTATATCATTTTAAATGGAAAGGAGTGAAACATGTTTTGCATAGAGGTATGTTGCACATTTGACATAATGTGGTAGTTCGCTTCTCTTTTTTTAGTTGAAGAGAACATCTTTGGCATCTTCTTCTTGTTTTTCCTTCAATGGGTAAGTGGTCTCCAACATTATATAATTTTGATTTTTTAGCTGAAGGCCGTCCTAGCGATGATGCCGATTTCCTCTTCACTCTTGCGCCTTTTCTGCCTAATGAAATGAGTCCTTCCGCTAGATTGATTAGGAATGGTAAAAAAGCAGTTTTCGTTCGATGTAGATCGTTATGTAAGACATGTGCGTTGGCAACAGACATCATAAGTATCTTGTAAAATACTTTTTTCCACCACTTGCCTGACTTCCTGTCGAAGTCATACAAACCAACAATCTGATCTGTCAAATCTACACCTCCCATGTGCTTATTATAAAATTGTAGCATTTCAGGACAAGGAAATTTTTTTTGCGTTCCATCCTTTAGAGTTCGCGATACTTCTACTACATTATCTGAGAAACAATTACTTATTGCCAGTAAGTCTTTGGTGTCTTTCCATCGACAAATTATTGTACCGTTGTTATTCACGCGAAATTCTGACTGGCCACGATCTAGCTTTGTAGAAAATTTAGGAACATTCTTTCTATTTGCCATGATTGTTCCTACTGCCGGAAAAGGTAATGAATCTACTAATGAAACAGAAGAAAAGAATCTGTCAAAACAAAGAGTTATTTCTTCTTCTCTGATAGTACTACATAATTTATTTACTATTCTTTCGCCTAGGGTACCAACCGTTTCTTCGGTATCTTTGCCAGTATATACGTTCAAGTCGTATACATAACCGGTGGAAGCATCACTTCTTACCCATATCTTGATACCTCGCTTTATGGGCTTCGTCGGAATGTATTGCTTTATTGATGATCTTCCTTTAAATTTAGCCATCGATTCATCTATACTCTGGTACGTAGCTTCCGTTCGATATTTTGCAAATGTAGATTTCAAGCAATTTACAACTTCTTCTATATAGTACAGTTTGTTAGCATTTTCAGGTTGTTTTGGATCATTGAAATACATCTTTGACAAAAGAAGCTTGCAACGATCTCTTGAAATTGCCTTTTTTATTGCTGTATTTCCTAGAGAATCGTTATTAGACCAGTAGTTATTAAACGTAGGAACCCGATTGTAGCACATGATTAGTGAAGTGCCAATAACTATCATAATTTCTTGGTAATCAGTAGGAATTCTCTTTTTTTTAGTGTCTTGTTCAAATTTTGCTAAACGCAAATTTGTACAATGTGCTATGTACATAAAGAGACTTGTAGGAAACATTTTCAAAAATAACTCTACTTCACTCAAGTCACGAGAAAGATGGCATTGAATTTTTTCTTGTTGCGGTACTAAAAGTCTAGGTACAAATCTATCATCATTACTGAACCACAATTCTCGTGTAGTTTCTTGTTCCTGGATATGCTGTACTTCTTCAGTTAGATCTTCAGATTCATTTGTTTCATTAGCGTTTGAATTCAAATCTTCGTCACTATAACCAAGACTATTTTCTTTTTCATTATCTTCAGAATCTGAATCGGTAGCAACATAATCTGGATCAGAAGATTCACTATTATCAAAATAATCATCCTCCTCATCCTCCCCATCATCAAAATCATCAAATAGTCTTGCGGCTTCTTCTTCTAATTCTTTCCTTGACAACCACTTCTTACTCATCTGTAAAAATACAAGGCTGTTGGGAAACATTTAACCCAAGTAAAAAGACTGGCGGGACATCTATGTCCCGGATTTTTGTTTTCAATAATTTCAATATAAGGTGAGCAACAACAATATCTTACCTTGTTTCTAAAGCGTTCTCGACAAACAGACTAACCAATGAACACTTTTACCAACTACAAAACACTCTAAACAACCGACACACACGTGTTTACGCGGTAAAATAACGAATAAACTGAGATGTGAGGTTATAATACACTTTGTTTTATCAACGGGTTTCAGAAGGACGAAACTCTTCCCAATATACGTTAAAATGGGAATAATTTGACCCAACAGACAGCTGAAAAACTTGTTGGGTTACATATGACCCAATAGGCTCGAAAGGGTTAATGCTGAGTAACATTGGTTTCAATCATTACTGCTAATAGTGAACGAACAGAATTTGAAAGAAGGTACACGTGATATTGCGCAAATGTATTGTCTTGAGATCTTTGAAAATCTACAATATTTTCATTTCTACTCACAAAAAAAATAATAAATGTGAAGTTTGCTTTAAATATTAATAGTAGGTCCAAAACCAAAACACCTAAGTATTAGGTGTTAAATTTCCTGAACCATATAAACTAGGACGAGCACTGGAGACTACTCGTATCTAAATTAAACAATATGATATTTAATCTTTGACAACCCAAAAAGGATTCACTTTGTTCAAATTTATTTTATTAAATATTACGGTAATGGTTAATGACGAATACAAGGTACGGTGGTACCTACACTGCCGTTCAGTGAAGTTCGGTCATACAATAAAAATCTATTATATCACACTGTATACAATTATTAATACATAAAATTAGAAAAATATTAAGCATACACACTTTTCTAAGGGATTAAAGCCATAAATTATTATGTAAAGTAGAAATATTGCGACAACCGCAATAAAGTCCCTTTTATTATCATTCCAAGAATTTCTCGGAAGTACCGATCTTTTGAAACGGGTCGTTGGGGGATTATTAACGAACAATACATTTAGGAAACATACCGCAATATCATTGTTGTTTATTTATCACAGGCGTAAAGATATAAATTTGCTTCATTTTACTGTTAAACGTGTGTTGGTGTGCATCTGTCGTTTTTGCGCGAAAGTTTTAAGAAAATTTACTTCAAAATGGCACGTGGCAAGCCTACCAGTGTAGAAAAACGTTCACGCATTATTACGCTGTTTGAAGAAGGATATTCGGGGCGGCAAATTGCTGAAAAAATAAATATGAGAAGTTCAACAGTAAATGACATCATAAAGCGATATCGGACAACTTTAACTATAGAAAATCGTGTTCGTCCTGGAGCATCTAGGAAAACAACAAAAGCTGAAGATTTCAGAATTGTGCATTGTGCCAACAGTGAAGCAAGGGCGTAGTTCTGTGTTAGTGTGGGGATGTTTCTCTTTTGCTGGGACGGGAGATTTATGCAGAGTGCAGGGTGTAATGAGGAAGGAAAATTATTTTGCAATACTCCAGAATCATGCAGTGCCATCAGGATTGCGTATAATAGGCCGTAACTTTACATTCATGCATGACAACGACCCAAAACACACTGCGTTAGTGTGTAAGAACTATCTAAAGGAGCAAGAAGAACAGCACACCCTGAAAGTAATGACATGGCCCCCACAAAGCCCAGATTTGAACCCTAGAGAGTTGTTGTGGGATGAACTGGACAGGAGGATCCGAAAAATATACCCAACTTCACAAGAACATTTACGGAATATTCTGCAACATGAATGGATTAATATTCCACAATCTATTTTAACAAAACTTATCGAAAGAATGCCTAGAATAGTTCCAGGGGTGATTAACAGCAAAGGAGGTTTTTTCGATGAAAAAAAAATATAATGTTCAGTATGTTATATTAGGCCAGAATAACTTTTTATTTATTTATTTTTGTCTTTTTTACCTGTACATACAATAAAATTGCATTTTGTTTTTAGTTTCG
>LR736861.1:709358-722202 GCA_902654985.2 Oryctes borbonicus | reverse complement strand
CTGGGTTAACTTATTGCCGGTTAAAGCTAATCAACGGTTATTTTATTACTAAAGTAATTACAAGAATAAAATTGTATTAAAGCAGATACTGTTTATTTTATTTCTCTTCATTCTATTCTTTCAAACATCTACAAACAAAAATTACACTAGTCGACATGATTTTTATAATTGACCTAATAATCTGCAATCTTAGTATTTTACATTGTTTTAAACATAAAAAATGTATTATAATGTAAGGTATCACATCATATTTTCAAAATAATATGTTTATCTGTTTTCACTGAGATTAATGTAAAATTTAAAATTAAAAAAGTATTGTAACAATCTCGAGCATACTCGCAAGCACTGGCCAGTACATGCAGAGATTATTGATACTATAAATATTCCCAAATAGTGTGTAGTGTTTACAAGGGATGGATTTAACTCTGCTATTGAAGCTGTAGGCTTTTCAAATCGGAATACACTTGACATTACTAGACCAAACTGTTAATAGATGAAGAATTCCAATAGAGATCGCGTGATGGACAGCTCACTACATATCCGATTGCACGTAGCGGCATTTTCTTTAATCAATACCACTTTTGAAAAACACTCGAGTTGTAAAATGAGAAATTTCGATAACACTTGAATTACAATTGGCGATTACGCAAAGCGTAGATGGAAAACTTGTCATTATCTATCAGCTTTCCCCCAACCCACTGGCAGAATACCGAACGATCTTGTTTGCAGACTTTCCAAGAAATACCAACGATGCAAAATATGTTGCATCTGTGGAAAGCAAAATTTTAGAGAAGTAAAAGTTAAAATGATTCTTTTAAGTAATTTTGTAGTAGTATTAGACATTACCAGTGGTTTTATCAGTTAACAATCAACCCCGCATTCCAATGTGTGGGAGCTCCTAAGATGCAACTAGGACTAGCGAGCGGGTAAGGTTCAATTTTTCCAGTAAACCATTGCATAACATACTTTCATTCGATTACACATAATATGAGAAATATGCAATTAATTTGATTTCTAATTTGTTCAGCATTTCGCGAATGAATTATTTTTGCCGAGTTAGTCAGGAACTTGGGACTATTATAGTGCTCATATGCTCATATGCTCGCGATATGTATAGGGTGAGTCAACGGTTTAGCAAAGTCCATGTATTCTGCCAGAAACATGAAATGAAATTGACAGAGCTACATATGATTATTTCTTATTAAACAATTTGTAAGCCACACTTTCAAATATTTCCAAAAGCGAAAGTAGAATAGGAATAGATTTATAATTTTCAATTTTTTTGATATTAAGAAATCGGGAAAAGGATTGATTCAAATAGAACTTGTTGTTAGTTGCTGATCATTAAAGTTCGCCACTTTCCGTGTGCTTCACAAAATTAACAGCGATTATACAGAATCGTGTTCGAGAATGGGTTCGTGTTGCCTACTGCTTTCCCCGAGAGTCGACAAACCTCGAGTCTCTCTAGTCTCTGCTAATTTCGTGAAGCGCACGGAAAGTAATGAACTTTATACCGTAGAAAATAGACAACTCCGCTGCTTTTACCTTATTTGTTTATACAAATGCTAATACGTACTATATACAGTGTGCCTGTCAAATGTATGGATAGAAGATAATTCCTTTCCTGAGTAATTCACAGAAAAAAATTTCAAATAAAAGATATTGGAAGGCAAGTTCTGCGTAACATATACTTTTGTTCAAGTATACGGGATGTTCAGCTTCCGTCACACAATCTTGTACATTTTTGCATTTTCGGATGCCCCTCCGATAGAAAAGCACTTGTAGAAGTTGCATCGAAATACCATAAAGATAAAGATATTCAGTAAAACTAATATGAACGTTAACGGTTCTCGCACAATTTCAACCTCTATTCGAAATAACCATTTTCCTACATATATTATCGAGTAACAACAAATAATAAGACAAATGTTGATTAAAGTTTAATATAAAACAAATATAGATTAATTAAAAGCATCAAGTAACATTGTAACACAACAAGTAGCATCAGTAACTTTGTTGAACAGAAATGTTTACAAAAAAGCTTTCTGGATAAATTTCCTAACACAATGCGTAATATAAGCATTACAAAAAATATTACTTTCGAATGTTAGCAAATGTTCAACACAATGCACAGAATCACGTTGCAGCTGATATGAAGGAAGATGGTGCGTACTTGGAATAAATGTTGAAATTATGGGCATAAAACATTATCATATCTCAACATATTTTAGCAAAAAACTCATCTCCAAGCAAGTGCATCGGTTTGTTTATGCAAAAGTATACAAAATTACTGAACTCGACATGTACTACTGAACTAAAATATTTTCATTTCGGGTTATACCGGAAATAGCCGTCAACTTTGTTATTAAGTAGAACACCTATATATAGTTACATTTTTGAGTTCCTAATTAAATTTTAGGGTATATTTGACAAAACAACTAGGTTGCTATTTCTAACTATATTTGAAATATTTGCATTTCTTGAAAGGTTTTAACAAATAGACGAGTGCATCTGAACTTTAATTACTAAAGACAAACTTGGAAAATTGAAATTTTGCAGAACTGTTGAACCAAATTAGTTTTTCGAAAACTTAATTTTTTAAAATACAACTACCTATTTTTCCCTTTCTCGTTCAAATTATGGCAACGATTTCGATTGCAATCTTGTAGACTTAAAGTAATATAACTGAATAAAATCCCTCTAACGCGTAAATCTTACGACCGTCAAAGAAACAGGGGCATTTCGCAAAAGTCTCAAATTATGTTAAAAACTGAACTAGATAAGTATATAAGAATAGTACAGATACTTATATCGTACGCAGCTGAAATTGAACACTTTACATGCTTCATTATAAGTTTACATTGTGTGGAGCTTATCTCCGAATATTTTATAATTAAAAACTTTTTCTCTCTTGCTCAGGGAAAGAATTGTCCACGCACTAGTTGGACAGGCTTTATTACTTTAACGGTTATATATTGTTCTTACGTTTTAATCCGCTCGTTCGCCCAAAAAGTTTTTGATATCTTATGCACTTGTTACACAAGATATCAAGATGAAGTATATGGGAGTCACGAGATAGATAAATATAGCCAAAACGTCAAACATAATTTATTTTATTGAAAAAAACAATTCAATTTGAATGGATCAATTCTTCGAATCATAAGTGTTGTCTTCCTTTTACAATCCAACCCAAAGTAAACAGGAGATAAGACAATCACTACATAGAAAAACAATAGCTCTTAATTAATAGTTTAAAATAGATTATTTCTGTCAAAGCCGAACGTAAAAGCTAAAGCCACCGCTTCTGTAAAGTACAGGTAATAACTTGTAAAAACATTCTCTCCTCTTCAAGTGAACATTGTCGTCTAATAATAAATTTCATTACTTTGCCCACATTTGCCTACATACGCATTGTATTCGCAAAAGTATTTTTTATTATTATTTCTCAAAACCATATTTCGAAAACGTACTCGACCTTTAATTTTTCTAGCACTCATTTATTTGTGTATCAGTTCAAATTTAATTCGTTTGCTGTGTGAACGTAACTGCTGAGAAAGAAGTACCGGCAATAGGAACTGCCTAATTCTTACAAATTTTATTGTCGGAGTGGACAAAAACGGAACGAGTGTATTTTCTTTGAAAATATTAGGATAGTACAGAAGATGTCTCCACGAAGCTCTGGCTTAACGCGCTTTAACTTTTTCCTAGGAGGAATTTTAAGGAGTACACTGCAGAACAACCTTAGATTCAGATAAATATTCGGCTTCTTCCCAAGACTGCCCCGCGCAGTTAATAACTTCAGGGCTGATTTAAAGTATAATACCGAAGACAGCAGTAGCAACGCAGGCTCTTCGACAACACAAACTGCAGCTGGCTGCGACTGGCTGGACGCTGAATGCAGCGAACAGACCGGGCTTATGTTGTGTTGGACAAGATACCGGATAACTTTGGAATTTCAAAAACAATCTTGAATTATATGAAGATTACGAAGATTGTTATTGTTATTTACTAGAAAAAAAGGGAAAGATTACAATGCCCTTAATTCAAAGTAGACCAGATGATGGAAGTTATTCGGTAAGAATCATTTGACAAGCGACGATTTCTTGACACAGTATTGACTAACTTTTCCTCCTCAACTTTCGTAAAACTCGTTTTAGAAAAGATAGATACTGCCACGATGTAATCGGCAACGTTACTGGTTCGAGAGTGGTGATGTGGAGTCAGCAGATTATGTAATAAACGATAGTAACACCGTAGTTATAGGAACTAGTCAATATTATCTGCGGTATGCAGTCTATGGTTGCCGTCTGCTATCTGTGGCACCAGGTCTAGCTAAATTTCCCTAAATCCAAGGATATTTTAAACGGCTTAGGGAAAAGGAGAACTTCTAAACTTTTTAGCATAAATTTAGTAAAAAACTTTTTGTACGTCAAGTCGCAAACAATAATAAAATTGGATTTCCAACAATTTTTGGTATGTATTGATATTTTCCTTGAAAATCGTCGCAGTTATCTACGCGATAGTAGCGTCAAGTAATCTTGATTGCAAAATAGAGACAAACAAGAATTGCAGTTTTGCTTCTTGAGTAGGCATTCCAATTAATGAATAAGAAAATCGGTATTCCCCCGCTAATTAAAACATAAATAGTCTCGAGCGTTAAAAATTGCGCCATTTGCTACGGTAGAACGATTTTTTTCACAAATAAATTTAAATACAACAAAAACGGGAATTGAACTTATGTGGAATTATGTTGGTAGCAGATTTATAGGAAATAATAGTTGTACAAATATTATAGTCCAAAATGAATTATGATGCAAATTTAATGTTAGTGCGTACGAAAATTGGGTACGACTATTGTTTTAATATATGTACAGTGTAAAAAGATAAACCAAACAGGAAGGAAAGGCCGGGAATTTACAAAATTACATCTAGTGATTGTGACAAAAGAAGTTACTTCTAAATAATATTTTCTCTAGAATAACTCTTTTCTCGCATCATTCGATTTACGGTTGAATGAAAATGAGGATCGACGTATCCTTTAAACAGCTGCCCTGGATTAATTAATTAAATTTGTGTGGTGCGGAGTGTGCCGACACTTTAAACCCCTGTATTTTACAAAAAAAGAAATCCTATTCTTAATTATATTACATACATATATACATACATATATGCCACAGAATTCTAAATATCTTGTAACTCAGCAGAAAACTATTGCATAGAAATAATTTTAATTATATTGTAGCGGATGATTTTAATCGTTTCTACAATAATACTTAACATATTAATACCTATTTGCACCGAAACAGTATAGCTTACTGTTAACGCGAATTTAGTACGAAGTAACATTTGAGCAGCAGTCTGACAGGATAGATAGCTTCGATAATCACCAGCTCATATCGAATAAAGTTGTGTGATGTGGTCTCACGAAAATAAGTTCTGTGAAATTGAAAAATCCCGCCTATAAAATTCGTATTAACCATGGACTGACAGAAGAATAACCTTAATATAGGCTATCTTTTTCTTCCAACCGATTCAGAAGTGTTCGAACAAATCGCTTTTGTAAGTAATACAAACTTTAATAATAATAGGAAGGACTGTGAGGTAGTACGGGCAAATAGCACTAAAGTATCGGCATACTCCGCTTCATACAAGTTATTATTTAATTGAGCCGAACCAGGCGTTTCGAGCACCAATAGAACATTGGTGGTTGAATATATGTGGCAGCAATTTATAACTGATTTTATCGTTTGGCAGAAGTTAATGAAACTAAAGAACTGAGTAAAATAAACGATATAAGCAGTTCTGCCTTTGCAACATCAAATGAAAGTTCATGAGGTTAAAAAAAATAGTACCGTAAATAATATAATCGGGCCTGACTTATTGTATGAAATTAGTCTAACCTCATAAATGAGTTAATGCAAGTGGCAGACGGTGTTCCTGCTGCGTTTAAGAATAGTTCGCTTTTTTCCAGTTATTATGAGATGTAAAAAAATTATTTAATTGTCAGGCAGATGCGCTAATTATTAAAATTACATTATAAAAGGCAATTTTACTTCGGACATCTAGATTGTGTGTATTAAAAAGCTGCAATATCGTATATTTGTTAAAAAAATAAATATGAAATCATTTCATCGTGTCTGCTTGTGGCTTTAAAAAGGATAAGAATAAAAAGACACAATTTCACCGCCGAATTTTGGAAAACAGACGTTTCGTAATTCACTATACAAAGAATTTCTTGATGCAGCAAATGTACGGATTAAAAGGTGTTATCTTCAACAAAATTTCACAAGAGGCTCAGGATGGACTTTTAATTGAAAGTCATGCAATAAACTTTTTAAAAACGTAGATTGTCTTCGTATCTCAGCCGTTTTTTGGATGTTCACTCTCTAAAGGACTATTATTGGTGATGAGAGCAAGAGTTCCGTCAATTTTTGAAGCCAGAAACATGGAAATTGTTGTTTAGTTTTCGGGTTAGAAATAAAAACAATAGACTATTCTAATATTTTTAGAGAATTGGGGGATAAAATCGATGGTAAAATTTTGTGTCGGAATTCTAAAATATTTAAAGTCAATAACACTTATGGTCATGAGCATGTATGAGCAGGTTCTGAAATTCGACTCCGGTATTTGTTTCCAACCAGACAAATTTCATCTTTCTAAATTAAAAATTTATGAGACATTCGAACGAAACCCCCACGTCTACTTCCTCTATATTTTTGTAGAGGCTAGAGCCTCAAAGCAAAAGATAAAATGTCAAGAAAAGAAACCAAAGAACCAAAGAAGCCAAAATGATTTAATAGAGTTATTTTTTTTTTTTTGCAAAAATGCAGCAATCTGGACGTCTACCTTCCTGTAGCAATTTAGGATCGTGGTTGATAGTAATATGCAACATAGTTTACATCTATGTAATAAGTAGAGTGAGGACGTTCGGTGCGAGTGTTAGTCACCCAAGCGTCGATCGGGTATATGCAGTAGCGTAGATAAATTGAAAGTTATATTTTGTTAATCGTCAAGTACGTTTTCAGGAATTAACTATGATATATTTTTCTAAATTGTTCGTTGTAAATTGGTTTCGTTGGTAAGTTAATATATTTTTAAATCTAGAGAAAGATCTTTCTACGTCACATGAAGTAACTGGTGCGAAATGGAAGTATGCAATTAAATTAAATTAAAAATTATATTTTAAACGTAAACTTTCATTCTGGCTAGTAAAAGTGTTATTGGAAATTTCTTTTAATACCACATAATCCGAATTTCTTCGTAAAACCCCATTAATTTTGTTCCGTATCTTTTCGCCAATCGATCCCTCTATACTTTTTACATTACTAAACAATGATTTTAAGTGTTGAAGGTACTCGGTTAATTTAAAATTTTTGTTTTCTAGAAACTTAATCGTTTTGTTACGCTTGAGAAATGTTTATTAATAAATTCTAATTGCTCGACTAAACCTTCTTTTACAATTAATACTTGGACTGCTGTAACACTGGAAGCACCTCGTTTTAATTTTAATACAAAAGGTTTTAAAATACGAAAGTGTTGGGTATAAAAAAATGCGGCTTCTGCGGCCATGCACCCAATCGTGTTTATATAGGTTCTGGCAAAGGTGTATTCTGGCACATTTCTTTATAAAACCCTATCCTAGTTGGTGCTTTCAATAAAATCTTTTTAAATGGGTTAATTAATGAATTAACACCGGGAAATTCTTCATAAATAAGTTCAGCAAAGCGATGTATTCCGTGCACAACACATGTTTGGAAAACGTTTTTTAAGCTCGTTACCTGTTTTTAACATTACGCTTGCAGAATTTGACAGAAAGAGTAGAACTTTTAAGCAGTCGTCACCAGCTACATTTTTTGCGCTGTTAATGATAATATCGCTTGTAGTGACACGCAATCTGATTTTTGTAGCTACTAAAAATGACATTTGAGGGTCTTTCCGTATGCAACGTACCAACCATTACATTAACAACGCACCTTCCTTTAATATCTGTCGTTTCATCTGCGCTTATCCAGAGATAATTTTCACCTAGTTTTGACCTGATTTGATTTATTGTTTTGTCGAATTGCTTAGGTACATAATATTTTCTAATTGTCGATGGATGGGGAATATTTTGGTTGGTATATTTTTTAAGAAACCCACGGAAAAGTGGATCCTGTAATTTATTTAATGGGATATTGACACCAAGAAAAGCTGCGCATAAATCAATAACAAATTTGTCCTGTGAAATACCTCTTTGGTATTCAATATGCCTCGAATTTTTCACATGCCACTCAAGAGTATATTTGCCCCTAAATCCTAATTTCGCAGAACAAATGGTGCAAAGCACTTTTTTTTGTTAATGACAGTGAAAATGGTGCCATATTCTGAAATAACGCTTGACATTCTCGGCATTGTTGGAAAATGATAAACCAAGAACTACTAAAATAAAACGAAAGAATACCGGTAATCGAATTAGAATCATTCGGTTACCGGTTGATGATGAGGACCATTCGTGTCCTCGTCCTTCGTGTCCTCGATATAATAAATTAAACTTGTGTGGTGCGGAGGGTGCCGATACTTATGTGTTGTTTACCATACTATGCCACAGTTCTTGCTATCATTATTGATGCTTATTTTTATATTTTAAATGATATATAATCCGTAAAAAATGTATTTACTATTTTCAAATAATAAACAAAATACAATTGCATACCCTCTTTTTTAGCTTTTAGACTTATTAGGTACAATGTAATTCCTTTAATTAAGCGAAATGTAAAGATAATTTGTTACACTTGTTTTAATGCCTGTAAACGTACAGGGTCTCACCGGCAGTTCCCGGTGATCGATATATGAACATATAAATTGGAAAATTCTGAAAATTTGACAGTACACTAAAGCCGACATGTACTATCGAACTACAAATATTCTTACTGCCGGTTATAGCGGAAACAACTCTCAACTTTGTTATTCTAAATAGAACACTCTATATATAATTACATTTTCAATTCCTAAGTCAATTTTAAGTTTTAGTTGATATAACAATTATGTCGCTATTTCTTTTTCTTTTAGTTTTTGACGATGATGGACGAGTACATGTGAATTTTTGTAACTGTGAAAGTGTTTAACTCGGAAAATTGAAATCTTGTTGGCCGTATACGGTAGTATTAGAATCTGAATAAATTTTTCGAAAATATAATACAGCCTGTCCGATAATTACGCTTAAACTTTCAAATGGAAAAAGTGTCAAAACTTAATTTTTAAGGATAAGTAAGACTTGTTGGTCCACTATCTCACAATTCTCTATTAAACATATTAAAGGCGACCGGTTTCGTGTAAAAAAACACGAGCACAAGTTAAAATTTAACTTGTGCCCGTGTGAACGTAGTCCGTCGTCTTTCACATTTTAATTGCTTTATAATTTTAACTATTTTGACCATATCAAGGGAAGGAAGAAGTTTTTTAAAGGATCTATTCGTTTTAAAAATAAAGAATGGACATCTTCCCCTATTAGTTCTAGATTTTTCGACCATTTTGTATTTGTGTTTTTTTACACGAAACCGGTCACTTTTAATATGTTTAATAGAGAATTGTGAGATAGTGGACCAACTTGACCAAATTAAAAAATAAAGAAATAGTAACATAATTGTAATATGAAACGAACCTTAAAATCGAATTATGAATTCAAAAACATAATAATATATCGGGTGTTTCATTTAAAGTCACAAAATTCATTGTTATTTCCGGTATAACCGGAAGCATATTAATACTAATTAATAATAAAAATATTTTAATTGATTAGCACATATTGGCTTTAGTGTGCTGGCAAGTTTTCAGAATTTTCCAATGTATAATCGTTCATATATCTACCGATGCCGTTCCTTGTCCCCTGAGACACTTTCTTCTACTCGTAACCGTGCGCTTGGATTATTGTAGCATTCCCAGGTAGATTTCATTATTTCTGTTTTAGTTTATGATGGGTATTCCCAATAAACACGGTTCTTCATTTGCTGAGCCTAAGTACTTGGTCTTGCCACGCAGAAGATAGTATCGATATTTAGTCATTGCAAGGGGGGGACAAAACATAAACCGGCCCCTGTACATGTACATAATCAACCGAATATAACAGCATTTGAATGAGTAGAATAAGAAACATCATTTTCTTTCTATATATTTGGTTTTCGTACATTTAAGCTTGTAATTTACATTGTAATCGTTACACCAAACTCCTAAAAGCGTATACCATAACCTATACTGTAGATTTTTCTAATAATTTTTACTGTCAATAACATATAGCATTAACCCGATATCTGAATCTGGCAACGTTTACTGCTATCTCCACAAGAACAATATTTCGCGAATTCAACGTGATGTTCACGTGTTTAATTAGAAAGAAAGGAGATCATTGCTTCAGATTATCATTCTCGTTATGTAAGTACATATTTTTAGAACATAAAAAGAAATTATTTCCTGTTAAATGAAATATAACGTGCTTATAATCAACAAGATAATTCTTTACTGCATCCGCTTACAAAAATACTAAATCATTATTATCTATCCAATCCATCTAATGGAAACAATACTACTAATAAATTAATCACCTGGATCGCAACTGGGACCGAAACCCAAGGTTTATATGACATCTATTTGCTTGTAACTGATAATCTGTAATAAATCATTGAAAGATGACAGGTATTATTCTATTCCTAAGAAATAAGCTTCTTTCCACATGTATCAGGGTTACAAGATGTATTATTGAATGTTTTTACTATTCAATATTAGTAGGTGTATCTGTGGGTACTAGTATTGGTACCACGCACAGCAAATAGAAAAAAGAAAAGATTAATTTCAATTGCTCTTCAATGTAATTGAATGTACTGTACTTATTATCATCAATCATTTACGATTTTTAAGTACTGCGTGCAACTTCAAAAACATTTCCGAGAAGGAAGAGATTATTGTATATTAGTTAGATATAACATAACATAACTAATCTGTTAAAGTCAGCAACAGGCACACATTTAAATATAATTATCTGGGAATATTATTTTATTGCGCAATCATAACTACTTGAAAATAATTTGCCATTATTTTGGAGTGCGTTTTAACCCCCAAGACCTTCTTTGGATCCGCACGTGAGCATGCCTCTAGAATAATTACAAATATCATCATTTCAGTGTAATAAAATACAATTTATGGTTAATATCGTAAGGCGTAGACCTTGTGAATATTTAATGCCAATTTAAATTAAGAAAGAGTATGTTTGTTACAGTGAAAAAATTTATTTAAAATATCCACTTCCTATTATATTAAAGGTATGGGGATCGTTCTCGAAAAACTAGATAAATACAAACACCGATGGAAAACAATGATAGGAAAATCTTGATTCTCGTAAAATTAAATGAAGTGGGTTGACTAAGTTTACATGCATGGTTCTCGTAATGAATAACAAGTTTACGTATTGTTATCATTTAATTTTATGATACAAATAATCCGAGCAGCTCCATTCCGATAAATCCTGTCACGTCCGAAGAAATTTTAGTTTTTTTTTTTCGTATATTATAATCTTTATGGCTTCCAGTATTCGTATCGGAACAGATGTCTTCCTTTTAAATTTCAGACCCTGTAATCCATACCAGAAAATACATGATAGGTGGTTAACGAACATGTATGTAGCGGCTCATTTTTGGGGAATTACGTTATTTCTAGAAAAGGACTTATACATATGAACTTGCTTTCGATATAACAGTTCAACAAATTTTTAAATATTAATTAATTATTTTTAAATATTTAAATGTCACCGTATTTAGACATTATTTATCCAACTAGATATTGTCGTTATGTATTTTCTATATAATATGGTATAATTTTCGATATAATATTTTTTATTGTTTTTTTTTTTGGATTTAGTAAATTATTTACAAGAGTTGTAAGACATTTATACATTTCACAATAAAAGTTGAATTTATTCAGGTTTTTACACATAGACGAAAGATCGCAAACATTTCTGGAGATCTTCGTACTCTTGAAGAATTCTATTCATTCTTTCATCTATTTTTTTTCTTGTCTTCCAAGTTTGAGTGCTTCTTTCTAATTGGAGGATCCGTAATAGTAACCTCTTAAAAAAAATAAATTTTTACAAACGACAACTAGTAACGCCATTGAGGTTTCATATTTTTTCGTCGAATTTGACATTTTCATAGTTGAAGTAGTGACACCGTAGAAATCGTCCGGGAAATTTGTGTACAGTGAGCGATTAAAAAAAAAACAATTTCGCGAAAAAATGAAGATTTTATGTGAAGGATTTCGTTGGATAACTTTACGATTTTAGTAAAAGCCGAACACAACAATGCTTCGAATTGCTCAGTTCAATTTTTGGTAATGAAATACTATAAAAAAAAATTTAGTCGTGGTCGTGCGTCCGTCAGTGACGAATTTCGAAAACGTCAACCAAAATCGATTGTTATTCCAAAACACACCGATGCTGTGCGCAACATGTGATCGTGAGATACAGACATCCTTAAGCATATTGAGGACTACAGTACATTGGATT
The DNA here is from genome assembly GCA_902654985.2 of Oryctes borbonicus. NCBI lineage: Eukaryota > Metazoa > Arthropoda > Insecta > Coleoptera > Scarabaeidae > Oryctes > Oryctes borbonicus. The sequence continues at coordinate 709,673 of LR736861.1, read as the reverse complement.
TTGCATGAACATTTAAGTTTAAAAGAGATCCGTTGCCGATGGATTCCACAAAATTTGACCCAAGCACAAAAAGAAGCTCGTGCTGATTGGTGGAAGATTGCAGAAGAACGATCGCCATCAGATCGCAGAACCCACGGACGTTACAATTCTTCAATTGAATAGCATTTCAGGTCGATCGGCAAATCAGCAACTTCTTTACTCGTTCTTTGGATAAGTTAAGGGGAAGACTTTTAATTTCGGCTGGTATCCTGTTATACAGCTTCGGACTCGAGTACTGCGTAGCCGTTAATGGGCGCTGTGGTACCCTTAGTTGTT
>LR736861.1:691980-704358 GCA_902654985.2 Oryctes borbonicus | reverse complement strand
TAATGATAAGGTTTATCTGTTTGAATTGTTTAACTCGTAATTAGTTAATAGTGATATGACGCCGTGGTAAACGATGTTCGCTAATAGAACAAAAGTTTTAATTCCATTAGTGCTCTTATTACAGGATAACATTTCCTACACTTTTATTTTTACCGACTTGTTATCGCTAAGTAGCTGTTCACATTTATCTGGACAACACACACTCTAATAAAGCAGTAGCTGTTACATTAATGTCAAATTGTGCGTCCTACAATAGAAATTACTTTCTATTAGGACACATTGAGTGTTAGCCTAACAACAAAGCACACCGAACGACTTAGTAATGCCCCTGGCTCCAAAAAAAGATTATTATATACAAAGTGTCAATAAGTAGAGCGAAGATCGACGTAGGTTACTACCTTAGGACACCGATAATGCTAAAATGCATCGATAAAATTTAACCGTAAACAAATTTACATATGCGAAAATCTTTGATATTCTTGGTATTTCTGACGTAACTAAAGTTTTGAAGAATATCAACCCCGGTAAAGAATCTAACCTGACATCTCCCGTTTGCCGGTCGTACGTGCTAATCACTACAGCACGAGGTCTATGCCAGAAATCACTTTTTAACACCCAGATGTCTGCAGATATGCAGATATATATATATATAGGACTGGCGAAGAAATGATGCATACTGATGTTCTTTGTACTGTGCTCAACAAACACTTTAATATTGAAACATTGTACCGGGCAAAATTTCTTTAGATGAACTATTTGAAAAAAAACATATATTTAGCAACGTTTCAATACGTCAGTCTATGTTGAAATGCATCAATGCATAATATGAGATAGTAATGAACACTTTATTTTATTATGATGTCGCCATTTTACTTTAGTGACCTGTTAACTAATGTTTTTTTTGGTTTTTTATTTGCTCCAATAATAGATTCGTTTTCAGCTACTATAAAAGGAAAGTTATTTTTTTACCTAAGAAATTGCGTAAAATATAAGGTTATGTAAATGAAGCAATACGATATTGTTTGACGATCAGCAGATGCCGGAATCCAATATGCATTCCTAGCGTAATTGATATCTATATATTATCTACTTATATACACTCACTAGTGCATTTCCGAGAAATTTTATTTAAGATGTGTATCAAATTACCAACTCTCTTGATAAAATTTAGTTAAAGTAAAAATGTTCTGTTCCCATCCTTCATACTTGAAATAAGTATTGAAAAATCCTTTTACAGTGACTTATCTTCATCCTTTACTATTACTTTATAATATAAATGCGTATGACGGAAATAGGTACAGCGATGTTAATAAGGTAATTACATTATCTTGACGTATCTATTAAACCGGACGGGACGTTCAAAGATCGATCACAATTCATAACTAAATTAACTTGATTGCAAAAACAGATATTAATCTATGGAAATTTACTATTTTCGGGTAAGAAAGTTATAGTTACGTCATTGGACAAATTAACTGCAAGCAAAACAAGGTTGGAAGCTTTACCTCTATCATGAGCAGATACTAAATCATCGGTAAGATTCAACAAGGTAGTTGTGCAGGTACATCCAGATTTGTAAAAAAAAAAAAAAGAACGCAGCTGGAAGTTAATGGCTTTCTCCAATACCTTCAACATAGTAGGCAACAAACTAATGGGGCGCAAATCCGAATGATTTTGTACTAGAGTCTTTTTGCTTTCGTGCTTCTAGAAAGCAGGGAATGTACACTCCCCGACAAAAACTTAGACGCGGTAAGATGTTTTAAGGGTTTTAATGGTTACAACATTTCTTTGCGAAACTAGCAAGATATCTAATTAAGTTTTTATTCATAAGTAAAGTAAAATAAACTTAAAAATATCTCCTCCAGTAATATATGAACTAAATAATAAATTATTACTCCAATGTTTAAACAATTTCTGCGACAAAAATTTAGACGCTCTGTTGCAAATGTAAAACAAAAATAAACAAATGAGTGATCAGTAATGCATAGATCCTCCAATGTTCTTAATCACTTCCAATAGTCTGTTATTAATAGATTTATATAAACTTAACACATAATTTTGAGGGATATTTTGCCACTCAGTCACTATTGAAGTTTTCAGTTCCTGTACCGTGAAATATTGACGGCCTCCGCCATAAACGCGACGTGCCAATTCACCCCACATGTTTTCAATAATGTTTAAGTCTGGTGACCGTGCCGGCCACTGTAAAGTTTTAATCTTTTTCTCTTTAAACCATTCAGTAATGGATTTTGCTTTATGAATTGGTGCGTTATCTTGCTGAAAAACAAAATTGCGCCCGACCCATTGGTTTCCAAAACGTAGAAGATTGTCACGCAATAAGTCTTTATATGTCACAGATGTCATTTTGTTTGTGCAAAACACTATCCCACTTTTATCGCGGAATCCAATCCCTGCCCATATAATCACAGATCCACCCCCTAATTGTCTGGTCATTTTCACTTTTGGTTCCTTTCTCAGATCATGATAACAATGCAAGTACCCATCCAGTCCGTCCAAATTAAAACGTTACTCATCGGAAAATATAAGTTTTTTCCATTGTTTCTTCTAGGATACGTGTTCTTCAGCAAATCTCAACCTCGCTTCTTTGTGTTTCGCCGAAAGTGGCGGTTTTCACGTTATTTTCTTCCGTGATATTACCGGTGACGCCTTTAAAATCCTTTGAACATTACGCACGTGCATTTGTACCCCCGCTTGTTCTGCAATAACTCTCGCCGACGCAGAAGAATTGGATGCACACCGCAATATCATGCGTTTATCCCGCTCACTTACAGCTTTCGATCGCCCCTGGCCTTTTGGTTTGCCGTAATTTTCCGGATCTGTCAGGAAATTTCTAACGCAATGATCGCTTCTTCTTAACCGACGGGCAATTTCCTTCTTACTATCACCATCCTGGTGCCAGGATACAACTTTACCCATTTCTATTACGGATAATTGTTTTTTTCTACCCATATTGCACACAAACACTTTATAAAATATAATTTGTCGTGGTGAAATGTGTACACTTTACCAGCACAACCACTGCATATAAAGAGAAGTATCAAATTAAACATTATTTTTGCTTATATTAATGTAATAAATGCACAGGGTCTAAATTTTTGTCGCGCTTAAAATTCCTATTTTGATCTGGGAAAATCTCAATTACCCCTCATGAAGCAATAAATACCCAGAAATATCTATAAATGGACTATTTACATAACAAGTATTAATAACCCTCATTTACATTTTATATAATGTCCATAAACTTTGTTTCATAAATAAAAACGATACCGCGTCTATGTTTTTGTCGGGAAGTGTATTAGACAATGTACAGGGATGTAATATGAGGCAAGATATGGGGACAACAAAATTTAATTAATTAATTAGAAAATCGAATTCAGTAGCATTACTCCTGAGTTCATCATATTTGTGAGATTGCGTAGAGATTTACAGTATTCGAAATTAACAGGGAGTTTTATCATAACATATCGTCTTTTCGCATTATCTTTCAAACTTATCATTAATCTAATGTTGTCAATCAGCCAAGGTGTAGGTCTATTGGACCACCAGGATGTTACAAAACGAATGTGTTCGTCGAATAAACACAATAGCAATTTGATATTCTGGAGATGTAACATCATATTAATTGTGCATCTTTAGAAAATATATTCCGATATACTGAGTGTTTAAAAGAAAGGTGACATAATAAGATTCACTTGTTTAAATAACATCATGAATATTTTTGCATTATTAAAGATTCCTAACTACACCCGATTCATCTACAGATTATGAAAGTAACCTGTTTTGTGGTTTTCGGGTTACGACTGTTTCTGTTAAAAAATTGAAAATCACGTATCTTTGGTCTAAATTAGGAGATGATCTCAGTAAATTGTTTTTATCACCATATTTCTACAAAATAATGTTTATTGGTATCAAAAATGTTCATACTGCTTATCAACATACAGTTCAACACAAGAAAAACAAATAAGGTTCGTCTAGTGCGTCTATATTGGAGGTAATCGCAATAAAGGGACTCCACTCCTACACTGTTCGTCCGTAAGCTGTCCGTAATAATGTTTTATGATCGATAACGTGCCACCACTGCTGCGCTAAAAATGTTATCCACTAAAAGCGGTGTTGCACAATCAAGCCCTTCAAAAGAAAATCTTGCAGTTCACAAGTTCCAATGCTGTAATACAGTCGAATGATTACGATTAAGTCTTCGCGCAATTTCCCGGAAACTAACACTGCCCTCATGTAACCCAATAATGCAGTCACGTTCGAAGGGGATCAATTGTTTATAAAATGCACGTTCTCGTCTGCGAGTCATCACTCACGATTACTTGAAACATATTTCACGGATTTTACTTATTTTTGTACATTTGGATTGCAATTATCGGAGTGTAGCAGGTGTTCCTGTAAAAGCATGGTACTTGTTAATGATGAAACAATTTAGGGGTGATGCATTTTTAATTGCATCCAGTATATGATTTTCAAAGTAGGCGAAGCAGAAAGGGATCCTTGTTTTCCAATAAAATTCAGATTCAGATAAGGGACATCCAGAAAAGAGAGTTTTTGAAAAACTAATGAGATTTATTGAACCGGAAAAATATTATTTCCGAAAAAATATGAAAGATCAAGTAAGAAATGAAGAAAATGAGTTAAATGTTCTATTGGCAGTTACTGAAGATCCGATAAGCTAGACAAATATAAGTAAGAACACAAGTAGGAGAACGATCTATCAGTATTAAAGAAAAATCGGTATACATCTTTACCATATTCTGTTACATCAGGCGCTTATTGAACAGGATTTCAAATCACGTTTTTGGTTTTTTAACTGGGCTAATGACAAAATATAAGAGAATTCTTGTTTTTTTTTTTGTGTTCCGACGAAGCAACTTTTTACACAAATGGTTGGGTAAATAAGCATAACTTTCATACTGCTGACGAGAATTCTAGAATTTTGTAACAAGTGGACCACCAACATCGATTTGGCATTTGAGACATTTGGGAAGGCGTAATCGGCGAATATGTTCTTTTTGGATCTATATACCCGGAGTTCTTACAAAACGAACAGCCACAATTATTGATTAATGTCTCTCTTAAAATCTGGAATGTGGCTGCAGCATAACGAAGCACCTCCACACTACTCTATGTGAATATCTGAATAACACGTATCCCTAGCGATGATTGGGGAGGAATGGTCCTATAAGATGGTTGTCTGTAACACATTTTGATTTTTATTTATGGGGACAGGAATTATATATGCTGAGACTCCAACAACAACAGAGCACATTAATCAGAGAATTATCAATGGTTTTATAATAATAATAAATTTTGTTATTAATAGGTATTTCTAATACTTCTAATAGATATTTCTCTTACGAGGAAAAAAAACCTTCATCCGCTTAAATTAATTCAATTAAAATTTACTGAAGTTGAATATCGGAATTTTGGTCATTCTAGATTATTGTAGGAAGATGCAGAATGCAAAGTGTAATTCTTCATCACTTCTCGTCATAATATACACGTTCCATTTAATAATATCGAGAAAAATCATTTTAAAATTTTAAAAAATCATTGGTAAAAATACTTTCCTAATGACCACCCCTGCACATTCGGTGATAAAAGCAATTTATTAACATCGTCACCCAATCTCAGCCAATCCACACAAATTTTATCGCTAAATTTGAAGACGTTTGGACATGGAAATATTTTTTTGCGATACTATAAAAGTCAACTATAAAACAGGATGTTTTCATAGTTAGGAATCTTTAATAATGTAGAAATATACAGGTGTTCCATTTAAAGAATTTTTATTATTTTATCGTGCCATCACTTTTTTTAAACCACCCAGTACCACGGAATATATTTTCTAAAGATACATATATTACATCCCATAAAGATTAAATAGAATACAGAATTTAGACCGTACAAAAAAGTCCTACACAAATTGTTAATAGCGGTCTTTTAATATGTACCTACCTTACATTCAATTAATATTAACACTATGCTTTTGTTACCATAGCAAGGTTTTTATTAAAAATTAATAATGTAATCATATAGGTTCTTGTGAAGTTTGGATTTTTTTAACTAAATCCTTACTTCATAGCATGCCATCGCAATTAATCACCGCTTTATTCTAGATGTTACCGAATTCATCTTGCAACTTTATTGATACCTGCGATTTGTCAATTTATTTATAATATCGCGATTGTGAACTACTAAACACGATTAGTGACGTGTATTTAAAACCACCAATTCGCGAAAAAAAAAATGAAAACGCGATTATGATGAAAAATCAGACACAAAGAACTGCTGCATAGCTCCTTAACGTGCTTTTATAGATACAACATAGGTTTTGAAAATAAGTACAAAAATGAGCGTGTATTAAAAATATTTTAATTTTCTATTATTTGGATAGAATTAATTTTACATGACAATTGAATGGTTACTTCAAAAGTATAAATATTACATAGTTGTACAATTAGCAAAATTAAAACGATTTTATTTATAACATGGAATCCACACAATAAAACTCACAAGCATCATCTCGACAATGGTTTCAGTTAGTACAATCACTAAAATATTGCCAATAAAACAGTAACATATACAGAAAGTTAAAATAATGTACAACCCCAAAGACAGCTACTCTGCGTCCATATCTTGTAACCTTTCCCTATCCTTTATTAATGCGGCTACTTTTCTATTTGTCGGTCTTGATAACAGATCAGCTTCATAATTATCCAATAATCTTTTGCCGTTGGTATTTATTGTGTTATTTATATCTCTTAGGTCCTAAAAAATAATTATTAATTACAGGATATATGTAATAAATGATGGGATTGTAGATTACAATCATTTTAAAAGTCAATCAACAAGACGAAGATAAACGTTTTTATAATACACATAAATATCATCACTTCAAAGTCATTCTATTTTGTGGTTAAACTTTTTCCTACAATCGGTATCAGAGATGGGAGCGCTACAAAGCAACCTATTTTGTCATTGTTAACTACCGTTAACAGTTTGTAGTACCTAATTAATAACAAAGGAAACTGCTAACTTCTACGTAGCAGTTTTCTCATGGGCCAAACAATCAGACTTTCATCGAGCACGCAATATGTTTTATCACATTCTGCAACAAAAATGTAGATTAATGCAGACTTATAGCAATGTAACAGCAAAACGCCGTAAACATCTTTCGAAAACTGTTTTTTTTCATTACACACGTATACAATTTCTTTTTATTTATGTGGAGCATTTTGTAGTTGAAGCTTCGGCGGATATGTAAGAAAATCATTATTTCCATGTGATCATTAAATTATTATTATGTTATTGTCAAACGGATTCCAGTTTTAAAAAATATAGGTTTCCTGATTGAAACCGCGCCGAAATTGCATGGATCTGCCAACGTTTCGCTATCAGTTGTATGGAGTATCTTCTTTGCTGCTGCATGTTGTACCACTCTTCTCACAGTAACGGTACAATACACAGCAGCCCAGAAGAAGCGTCGTGCAGTTGAGAGTGAAACATCGGCAGACTAATGTCGACGGCGTTTCAACCCAGAAACCTGGATTCTTTAAAAGAAAGCAACAACCGCGGAAATCTACAACATATTTACTCGTTTTCTAAATATATAAATTAAACACTGGATGATTTTCATTTTGTCATTAATTTGCAATGAATAAAATGAATTGTTCAGTAAACATGAAATGCTTTATCTTGCCATTTTTTGGAGATAGCGGCACTAAAACCAATATGGACGATGATGCATTACATATATCTGCAAAGTTTCATCGATATCGTTTTCGTTTTAAAAGATATTTGCTTTGTTCAATACTTTATCCCAAGCCTGAATACAGCGTCAGTACAAAGGAACATCCTCAATGCTTTATGATTAGTTTTACGAGAAAAAGTTCTGATTAAAGTTTGTAACGATTTTTTTTATCGCTTTCATCTTTATTTTAATAAAGTGTTAAATTACTTTACGAGAGAGGCTACATCGTCATATTTCAAATTTTATCTTCCTGGCATACTTGTGGCATTATATTTTGGGGTGCAATTTCGTTGAGGACTAGAACCTTTCGACTTAATAGAGAGCATTGCGTGCTATGTTGGGAGTAGCTAAGAGTCACTCTTGTAAAAGGCTGTTTAAGCAATTACATATACACTACCTTTCATATATTTGGGGACGATTAAAAAATACAGTTTTTTTTTTAATTCGAATAAAAACAAAAAGTTATTTGCAATTTAATTTACTTATGTACATTGAGTATACTATACAAAACTAAAAATATTCCAAAAAGAAATGTACTAATTATAATTGAGTCTATACGGATTTTTCGTCTATACGTCCACCCTTTGACTTATTGCGGTACATATTCGTGGCATTCTTAGAATTAAAGATTTGAAAAATGTTGCTGGGATCTCGGTCCATGCTTGCTGGAGCTTTCTCCATAAATCTTGTGAACTAGTCACTCCTTTTTGGCGAATCCTTCTGTCCAGTTCATCCCATATTAATTCGATAGGCGACAGGAGACTGAGGTGGCCAAATCATTCTTTTTAAACGATCTTCTTTTTCCAGAGATGCTAGATAGTTTCTGCATATACGAGAAGAATGCTTAGGGTCGTTATTCTCTTGAAACGTCAAGTTTCGACCTCGTAATCGTTCCCCACTTGGTACAGCATTCTCTTGTAATATTTTGAGATAGCCCTCTTTACGAAGTATTCCCTGTATTCTTACTAAATCATCTACAGCTGTTCCCGCAAAACAGCTCCAAACCATTACGTTACCTCGGCTGTGCTTCACTGTAGGTAAAATACACTGTTCACTAACTCTTTCGCCAACTTGTCGCCCCCCGTTTGGAGCCAAATGTTTCAAATTTGCACTCATCTCTCCACAGCACGTTGCACCACTATTCGAATGTCCAGTGTCTGTGTTCTTGTGCCCACTGTGCCCCATCTTTTTCTTTTATCTTGAACTTTCAAAGGCGGTTTTCTGGCAGCTACTCGTCCCTTTAAGCCTGCCGCAATCTTCGTTTCACGGTCGAATGCGAAATAGGATTTCTTCGTGAAACATTGACTTGTTACGTTATTTCCGGAGCCGTTAGGAATCTGTTTCTCTTTGAAACAAGAACCATGAACTGATTCTCAGCAGCTGTTGTCTTCTTTTTGCGTCCAGAACGTTTCTTACCAGCTAAAGAACCCGTTTCCGCCACCCGTTTTAATGTTGTAAATACACCATTTTTCGATATTTTTAAATTTTTCGCAATAACTGCCATTGAGTATCCTTCATTACGTAAAGTAATAATAGCGGAACGCGTTTCGATGGAAATTTCTTTTCGTTTTGCCATTTCACCACCCCCCGTTTATTACGATAGTTAAATTTAAACTAAACTATTATCGAGATCGATTTTATTTTAAATACAAGACGATATTTGCTTTGTTTGTTGTACTAAGTATTCTACGAATCTCACATTATTCCTTTGTGGAAATATTCGACAATATTTTCAAGCTTACGTTTATAACCCCATAAAAGGGATTAAGAGGAATTTTGCCTGAGGCTGCAGTAGAATATAAATTTGATGGGATAGAAGAGATACTGTTGTAAATTATGTTCATGCATATAGAAATGTTTACTCTTTCATATAAAACACAATCAATTGTCAATATTTCAATTTTGCTTATTTTTCGGAGTTTTTCTTAGTCGTCCAAATATATGAACGGTAGTGTACATCTTTACCGTGATTGCACATGTTTATTATTTGAAATTAAAAGTCTCGACGCCAATATAAATTTCACGCAATAAAGATTTTCACAACTGCTCTATAAGAGGTGGTGATAGTTATAGTATTCCGGTCCATAAGGTAAGCTTATTTGAAAACAATCCCGTGTACATTGGTATTAAACTTTACAACAAATTTGCCCTTGCTGCGAAAATTTTTACCAATGGCAATTTGTATAAACATGCGTACACTATGTATAGCTGGAAATGTATATCCCTTTTTAAGTAGGTTTAAAGAGTAAACAACTTTTGCGTTTAAGTGGAACACTCTATGTATTCTGCAATACCCCGTTACTTACTACTTAATTAATAAATTCCGTCTAGTCTAGGAAATTGTTTACAATGCGCGGTCTAAACAAATGTTTTCCGATGTTATTAAACCACAAACAGACTGACAATTGTATTTATTTCAAAGATCAATCTTATTAATTAAATTATAACAACGATAAATTAAACAAAAACAATGTACATACCTTGAATTATAACAATTAGAAATGTACATTTTGATCGTTTGATCTTTACTAAACTTCAAAGAGAAATAAAAATAATACATCCATCATGATGATCAAATATACAAACACGATATAATGCTTGTTCGTCAATAAGCACTGCTTTAGACAAGTTATGTTGGACTTTAATCCCATTTACTTAACAAATATCAATTGAATCATATTGCGCAAAATTAATAACTTCGTAAAGATTGAACGAGCAGATGTGGGTACGGTGCCGCACAGAGTACAGTGAAACATTGTAATCTATATTAACATATTACGTTTAATTTCATAAATAAGGGTGCAGCAATGTAATTGTTATAACAAAGGAACTACAAAATTCTGGTACTTACCGATTATTACCGTAATCATCAAGTCTAAAAATTCGAATTCTTGCAATTATTTAATTTAATTTAACTGATAGTTTCTAAGATGCCTATAAACTACATCATCATTTCTGATATTTCCTAAGTAATTTGCGGTACACAGTGTGACTGATTTCGAATGAAAGCATCCCTGTAGAACCTATGTTTTGCACTAAAATAATGAATTTTTTTTAATACGTGCTGGATCAAAAGTCTTCTCCCACACAAAATTTCTGAAATTAATCTACATTTTCAAGGCATATTATAATTATTTTTCGTGTCCGAAAATAGAAGTTTTATTGGCGATTTTAGCTAAATTTTAATTCAAATATCTTTATTAATAAAAAAAGTTGTAAGATAATCATTTTTCACAATTTATGCACATGATTGCAGGAAACTGCTAGACAACCTTCAGATCATACAGAGTTGGTGTAAACGTGATAGTGCGATAATGGGTTACTCGAGAACCACAACACCCATTACTTTCTCTTAAATAAATGAAACCCTTATACCAGGAATGAAAATATTTAGAGACTTGGGTATTTTGTTTGACTCTTCATTACGTTTCAGTAACCATTTGTGCATCAACCAATAAAGCCTTGGGCTTTATTACGAATTCCTGCAGACAATTTACGAATTCCACAGCTTTGAAGTCTTTATATTATGATTTTGTCAGAAGTAAATTGGAATACGCTAGCGTTGTATGGTATCCATACAATGTACCTTTAGCTTTCCGTGGAACATGTGCAGAAACGATTTTTAAAGTATCTGTCATTTGTTGGATGGTGCATACCCGGAAAGAAATATAGATTACGGCAGTCTGTTTGATCGCCATTCGTTGGATTCACTTGGCAGGAGAAAAACAAAGCGCCAAAAGTCGATTGTTCGTCTTTGCCAGCTCAGATAAATGTTGTAGTGCCAACACATTTAACGCGGTCTTTTGATACGTTCCTAACACCCAAGGCCAGACCCAACACGTTATTGAAGGTTCCGTGGTACCATATGGCTAGTACTTGTAATAAACTTTATCCGGATCCATTTCTCTCATAACATTTTACTATTACTTCACATGCAACTTCATTGATTAACCTAGTATGTGTCGTCTCTATCTTTGTTTTTCATTTTGCTTCTACTGTCTCAATGTTTATGTTTTTATTATTTTTTATATATCTATATTTACTTGTACTGTAAGTGGAATTTAGTCATCTGTTGGACAATAAAGATTATTATTATTTCATAAAAATGAAAAAAAAAATCATCTAAACCAAATTTTTTATTAAATAAACTACAATTAACGGTGATTATAAAAACACATCGACTAAATTGCAAATATTGAAGAAATAAGTAGCACCTACTAGCAACATTGTTTTTTTAAATAATTTCATTTCACCTTCACTTGGTGTATTGTTGTATTGCAGTATCATTTAAAAAAATAATTATTAACAGTAATTGTTAAAATAACGTATGATTTCGGTATTTGACAGTTACTACAGAAATGTTCATTAATTAAATAAGGAATTACATTTGATTATTGTAAATTAAAAAAAAAAAATGATGGCTGTTTATCTGGAGGCAACGACCGGAAAAGAGAAGTAAATAATGATTTATCGGACGCAAACTTCTTATTGCATTTTCAATTAAACGGTTTTTCCATTCATAACGAAACGATAGCTAAATAAACATTTTTCAAACCGTCTGATAGGTCGAAGTAGCAGATACTAGTTTTTTGTATCAGGTC
>LR736861.1:597678-691970 GCA_902654985.2 Oryctes borbonicus | reverse complement strand
AATTCAGTAGTCAAATTTTTAATAAAAAAATCGCCAGTAACATTTTTTTATTTTCGGACACAAAACATGCCTTGAAAATGTAGATGAGCTTATGAAATTTTGTGTGGGAGAAGACTTTTTGATTCACTACGTATTAAAACAAATTGTTTCATTTTAGTGTAAAATGTAGGCTTTACAGCGGTGCTTCCATTTCAAACGAATCATACTATGAAAGAAAAAAATGGATGTGAGGACAGTGAAATCGTCTCAAACATAAATGATCTATTAGAAAAACTATTTCCAGACGACAACAATTTAGCAACATCTAAATAACTAGTTTTATGTTTGAACGAACAACGCTTGCATTATTTGGTGACTACCAAACAGTTCTGATTTGACGCCCATAGATAGCTTATGGGAATATTTAAAGATAAGTTTCATCAGTAATAATATTGGAGACATTAAAACAACAATGAAAAACAAATTTGTTCGGCCGTGTTATTATCTTTGCATACAAGACGGTAACAATTTTGAGCAATTTAATTAGCTTATTCAGAGGCGGCTTCTCTGTCACATCAATTGGTCAGTGAACTCGCATATTGTAAATAATTATCGCAGATCTCTGTACGATTTGACAAACCGGAGTTCGGGTCGTTCGCAATGGGTTTTATTGCTTTGTGTGTATTAATGTTACAACAAAAAATATGTGTCACTGTTCCCGTATCTCTCCTACTCAAATAAAATCAGTAAAATTAAATAAATTGTTCTACGTATAACTAAAATTTTCATTAATTGGTATGTTTACGTTTAATTTTAAAAATATATCCCATTTTTGCTTAACACTTAAATCAAAACTAAGAGTTATTTTCAGTTTTCATCTTGTAGGTATCGATAAAAATATATATTTCAACTAGCAAATGTATGTTATCTATGTTTGCGGATCATATTGAACAGCTTCAGCAATAAAAAGTACGAGTGGATTTTCTGATAACACGATATGGTATGATGAAGATACATGGTGAAGTTATAAAGTACACATCTTTGATAAATGAATACAAGGTACAGCCGCTAAAATAAGTAATGTCTTCTCTTTCAGGCAGGCGTATATCAATATCGCGTTCGGGCGCTCTCCCATATACAGCTTGGGTTCGCGTTAGTTGAGCAGAGACCATGAGGGGATTAGAGGTAGTAAAGGTGCAAAGAAATATATTATTACCTGAATGTGCTTGCGTTTATTTTAATTTTTGATGTAAGCAATGATATTGAGGTTTCTCTAGAAAACGTTGATTGAATTATTTCTTTTGTAGTACCACACGCATATTTTAAATGTAAAAGCGGTAATTGAACATTTAGTAAACAATAATGCGACAAATGAACACTGTTTAAATTCAAACAGTTATTAATAGTTCGAAACGTAAAAGTTTTGATTAAAAGATCAAGAGCGGTGTGTACCCTAAAAGAAAAATATACGTAGCACCTTCTTTATCTTGACTTCGTATCTGTTTTATTATGTGGACGGTGACGATTACGTTCAGTAGTAACAAACATTTAATTAAATATTTACATACGTATGTAAGTGTTACTAAAAATATTGAAATTCACTAAACAATTAATAATAGCAAGGACTCTGGCGTAGAATGGTAAACAACACACAAGTATGGGCAACCTCCGCACCACACAAGTTTAATTAATTATATAATAATTAATCCAGGACCATTCGTGTCCTGCAAACGGCCGTCCCGGATTAATTATTATATAATTAATGTGATGCCCAGGTTGCCGATACTTATGTGTCGTTTATTCTAGATATTAAATCTAAAATACAGCGTATGCTTGGCGGTATAATAATAGCGCAAATAATCTTACTTACTTATGTAATAATTACTTGCTGTGAGTTGATGAGATTTTCAGTGTTTTGTTGGATTACTTTTAACCCTACAATGGCCTGGATGTAGTTTGCTGTAAATATGTTACGGGCACAGACGATAATCAGGCCTTAACGGCATTGGTGGGTCATTGTTTTATATACCCTGTTAAATCGGATACAAGTATTAAAGTAAGCTTCCACGGCCAGCTGTATATTAGTATACGATTAATATATAGCCCTTTTCTCGGTATAAGAGAAGCTGTGTTGACTCTCTTTGAAGTATGTTTATATAACGATAAGGAACCAGTATTAAATAAAAGGACTCTAATAGAAAGTATTAGTTTATGTTTGAAGTTTTGCTTGCGAAAGTGTTCTATTCTGTGTTTTAAAAATTGTTCAAGATGGTTGATGAAGAATATGAAAAACAAACAAACAATAATAATTTTAACGATTATTATATAGTCCTATTATAGAATAAAAATTATTTAATACACCGCAAGCAACGCCCGATATGAACTCCAAAATGTCCAGGAGACAAAGCGAAGTGGTCGAATCAGTGCTTGTTCGTATCACGGGAACATTATCTAGCGAAGACTACCGTCATAAATGTATTTCTTCCCTCAGTACGCATTTTCTTTCCAGAATTTTCTTCGTACATTCAGAAATTGTTAGCATTCCGTGACCGAGCAAATTACCGGATTTAAATCCTATTAAGAATTTGTGGGCTTTAATGGTGCGCAATTTTATCGATGGGCAGAATATACGGACAATGGACGATTTAATGCGAAATGTAACGGATATGTGGGGAAATTTGCGAGGTGAGGAATATTGCAAACGATTAAATAATTCAATGCCTAATAAATTAAGGCAATAGAGGATATACGAAATATTATTAACAGCTTTTTAATTTATTTTATTCTGAATTTGTTGCTTATTTCTGTCGAATTATGTTGTTTTTAATTTACATTTTTTTATGTAGGATTACTTTATTTATTTTGCATTTGTTGTTTATTTATACAGAATTATTCTGTTTTAAATTATTTTTTTATATACATTGTGTCCACGGATTTGGTGCACAAGGGGAAAAACTTTTTTATTCGACATTTTATAAAAAAGTTATTCTTTATAAGTTTTTACTTGCCTTAAAACCATTAGAAAACATATTGAAATGCACTGATTAGCTTCTGTATGCATATAAATGTTGAAAACGTGTTTGCTTACTTTCAAAAAATTAACTAAGTTCAAATTATTGTTCATAATCGTATTGCCTTGAAATCCTGTTGTCATTTAATTATTTGTCTGTTTCAAATTTAAATTACACGAGATTTGCAATCACGAAAATCACAATTATGCTAACATTGCAATAACGAATTTATTTGATTAAGTGTTATGAAATTGATGATATTTCATATCGTACAGCGATCAACAAATTTAACGCTAAATTCCCCGGCATTAATATCGCTATTAATTCTTTGAAAAAGCTTGTTAAGAAATTTGATGAAACTGGCTCTGTTGTTAGAAATAAACGATGCTTTAGATTAGAATGTAGTACTTGGGTTGGAGAAAATGTGATGGTGGATCAAGTTTTTTCATCATAAAATTTTGTTTTCGGATGAAGCTACTTTTACCACAAATGTGTCATCCCAAAATTGCAGATATTAGGCACAAGAGAATCCAAATTTTCGTATTAATCGGAAAAACCAGCGTTATAGGAAAATAAATGTGTGGTGTGGAATTTTATTCAATAAAATTATTGGCACCTTTTTTTCGAAAACAATTTAAATCAACATAATTATTTGGATATGTTACAAAATTTTGTTTTACCATCGTTGGAGGATATTAACAGAGATGCAGTCTACTTTCAGCACGATGGATGCCCTGCGCATTCAACTAATTTAATTAGAAACTGGCTTGACGACCACTTTCCTGAAAGATGGATCGGTCGTTTTGGACCTATTCGTTGGCCAGGTCGCTCGCCCGATTTAACGCCGATGGATTTTTATTTGTGGGGAGGACACGTTAAACAAAGAGTGTACGAAAATAATAATTACGATGCAAATTTGGGAGCATTAAAAGATAAAATACAAACAGTAATTAGTGAGATTAATGTAAGAACATTTAGGAACGTTTAGAGAGAATTTAGGTATAGGGTTGAAAAGTGTGTGGAAGTAGGTGGAGGTTACGTTGAATAAATTATTTGTTATTTGTTTTTTATCACATTCGAATTTATATACATTCGAAAATATTTCATAAAATCTTGTATTTATAATAAAGAATTTATTTTAATTAACCAGAATTTTATTAAATTGTTTTACATCTAAAAACAGGATAAAACAACTAAAACATAAAATGGTTTAAAAAATGTAACAACGTTCACTGTTGTATAAGTTTGCACCAAATCCATGGACACACTGTATAACATTAATTTATTTATTTTGCATTTGTTCTTTATTTCTTCGGTTTATCTTGTTTTTTATTTATTTTTGTATATAGGATTACTTTATTTATTTTGAATTTTTTTTTTTAATAAATACGTTTTGGTTACTGTTTATGCGTATTTCTTCTATCTCTTAATACTATAAAATGGAGGCATAGAATTATTAGTTTTACAATTTTTTCGATAATTCGTACAATGCACTATATCTTCTAAACGAAAGACTACATATGAATTAAATGGAATCCGGATATAGCCTCTATTTTATAAATAATTTTTCTTTTCAATTAAACGTTTCAACTAGATAATTTAAAGTTTTTTTAGTTATTGTAAATCTTCGAAACACATGTTATTTGGGTTCTACTATCCAATACACAGATATGTTTATATTTAAAACAACTTTGTGTGTTGTTGTCGTCTTTGGTTTCATACTTTATCCAGTTTTTCCACTTTAAATGTAGTTGGAATATCGATTACCGTAGGTATGGAAGATTTTTTTGTATTTTTACATTTATATTTTTCTAATATTAAATTAATCATATAAAAAGCAAGACCACTTGCCCTATTCTTATGTTCCTGATTTGAAATTATTGAAGGTTAAGATTATTTACCTAAAACGCTTAGTTTTAAACACAAATTATTTATCAAATAGTTGCTAAACGCAATGCGAGTTCTATCATTCGTATTATTTGTACTATATTCTGCTGATATTTGTATTTCCGGTTTCACCCATAAGAAAAAAATAATACCACAGTATTACGCTTTATACAAAGACCTTGAAATGACGGAAATTCCAAGCCACATAACCCCGGAAACACCCGAACGCAGATGAAAAGTGACTCATATACGTGTGCCTGAAGGGGAAGACATTATTTTGCCGGCTGTACCTTTCACAAGTGTATTGAATGAGCGTAAATCAGAGTAAATGTGTTTAATGTGCTTACAACAATGTCCAGAACTTCCGCAGACCTCTCACACGTACGTTTGCTACGAGTAAGAGGTGTACAAGTGTTCTAACATCTGAAATGGGCATTGCTGTACGTTTATGGTACGACGAAACAAACGCGCGAAGATGGAAGGACTGTGTGCAGTTCTGCGACCAAAAAGATTTATGCGCTGATTTTGTATAAGAACAATACTAATTTCCTTAAAGCGACGTGACGACAACTGAAGCTACAAGAAGCACACAAAAAATTGGGTGACTTTTAAATTAAATTTTAAAAGCGTTAAACGACTGCATAATTTAATTTGATTTAACTACTTAATACGGCTTTCGCGGAATACACCATTTCTTTAATTTATTTCACATTTGAAAACTTCTATTTACTAAAAAAGCTGGGGTACTTCATTATATGCCAACTTACTTCATGCGAACGAATCCAATCATCAAAGAGCTCACAAGATGTGAAGTAATCCAACTTTGCTGAATATCAATTTAAAGAACTCATGTAAAAATGTTGCAAAAATTACATAGTTTTACAGACACACATTTTGTCACTAATTTACAACCACAACTAATATAAGTAACGTTATTCTTGGGCATCTTTTAAAAACAACTTAACACCCATTAAACGCAATTTATTTTCTAAAGTATACCGAATGGGCATTTAAAATTGAAAGAGTACTCTTACTTTTCAAAATAGAGGAATATATTATTAGAAAAAGTTGTTCAAAATTAACAGTTATACCCAAATGTAAAATCACATCCTATCTCAAAAATAAAAGATTTGCCTTTTTTTAGATCACCTTTATGCACTCCACATTTTGCTTAAAGTATTCGTAGTTGATATAACTAATAAAAAAAATGGGAATTGTGGCACTCCTTAGGTACTTTGAGTTGTTGTCAAGAATTAATCTGTTCCCATGTCTGCTCCGTGAATTACGATATAAATGGAAACTATTCTAGAAATTATATTTTAGGATAAGTAATATTTCGAATTATATATATATATATATTTTTATTTTATTTATTTTTTTTTTTCGTTAAAGGATTCGGTAATTTGATAGTATTCTATACGAAGGAATAGTGGTAGGAAAAAATAAAGAACTTATAACAATATTGAACTGTAACACAAAAATAGATTAAGTTACGTTAAATCAGCGACTCTATTTCTGTATGTTGTCCGTCCCTTTCCATGCAAATAATAATTCTCCGCGTTAATTATAGAACGTGTGGGTATTGATGCCGCATGTTTGGTAATAAGGTTTTCAGGATAGTCTTAAGTGCGCAAGGATCGTTCTTGATAAACCTTGGATTAAAATAGAAACCCACAAAAAATCTCATGCTCCAAACCAGTTTTATTGAAGAAGAGAGATTATTACATATACAAATTTGAATAATAAAACTTATTCATGTTAGATACAAGGATGGTATGGGAAGTACCCGTGTTTCAAGACAGATGGCGTTTTGTTAAATCTGCATTACCGACCGTGAGTACTCATCAAACCTGTTGAAAGTTAGAAAGTTAATGTATTTATGGAATCATGGATAAAGAACGATACAAGTCAGTGATTTCTTTCTTTGGATGGGAAAACATGCGGAAATCAAAGAGAACTTGGATGCAGTTTATAAGGATCATGCATCTCTGATGATTACCACCAGATACTAGTTTAATGAATTTAAGCATGGCCGGACATCCGTCTGATGACGAGCGGACCGGTCATCTCATTAAAGCGACTACGAACGATATGATCAATAAATAAATCATGATATTGTATTAGCAGACCGCCGGGTGAAAATTAGAAAGAAATATGGTAAACATCTCAATTGAACGTGGGCAAAACAGCCTTCACGAAAAATTGAGTGTGAGAGAGTTATCAGCGCGTGGTGCCGCGTCTGCTGACGATTGATCAAAAACGGAATCGACCGATAACTTCAAAGCAAAGTTTGGACATGTTTAAGCGCAATACGACTGAGTTTTTGCGGCGTTATGTGATTGCAGATGGGACATGGATATATGGATATTGTATTACATATCGTCAATCGACAAAATGGGCTTTTCCCAGTGAATGTGCACCAAAACAGGCGAAGACGATTCCACCCAGCGAAGAAAAAAAATTCTCTACCATCATGATAACGCCCAGGCCCACTCGTCGGAAATTGCGACAACAAGACTAGTCCAGTTACAGTACGAATTGGTGCTACATTCACCGTATTCGCCAGATTTAACTCCCTATGACTTCTTCTTTCAAACTTGGCAGAAAGCCATTCACATCAAATGAAAAGATCATTACAGAAACAATGGCCTATTTTGAGAGTTCGACAAATTCTATTATTTGAATGGCTTAAAAAAATTGGAACATCACTAGACTAAGTCTACAGAGCTGCAAGGGGATAATGTCGAGAAATAAATTACTAAATGCAAAACAATTGCGGTGTTTTCCTTACCACAGGTATTTATCACAACATCCTCCTGTAACTAAGATTGTGATAATATTTACTCGAGGATCACTCTACTGGAAAATCCTATATGGCTTTAAACAATTAATATGTAAACAAGTTTTACTTAAAACGTTTTTTTCGTAGTGTTACAAAAAGGCGAGATGCATAACATAACACCCTGCAAATGTACATTTCCAATAAAAAGTACTCGGACACCCAAGAAAGAGATAGCGCGCTATGTTTAACGCAAATATCAAAGTAATGCCGTTAGCAAATATAAAATCATCTTCTAAACACTGCATGTAGACGTACATTTTTGGTCCGCTTTTTGTTGCGTTACAGTTCAGTAACCACTGTACTGAATGCATACCTATAACCAGAAACTTATCTGCCAGTGTAGTCCAAACAATTACATCTCTTTTTATATTTGTACCAAATTATTTCTATGCAAATAACAAAATTAACACAAGAAACATGGAATACCCTAGTCACACTAATGTATACCGTTATGCGCTACTTTAGATCTAGATTAATTAATTAAATTACCTCAGATGTGCTACGATTGAAACAGTACTGCATAACCCGTCCTGAATTGAAAACCTTCGTTGGACTATCATAAGGTTTTATAAATATATTTTTCTGAATCTCCGTCTTTGGGGAAGCTATTAAAGGTTTCACGACAGGCAAAGGACTCAATGGAAGATTTGTAGTCTGGAAACAGAATTACATTGTCATATAGCAAGAAACGAATAATAACTAACGTACCTGATTAGAAAATTTCAGTGCAAATTTTTCGATTTTTGTTACATATATTTTATTGTAAAATTGTATCAAATCCGACCTGTCAGAAGTTACATCATCTAAAAGAGATAGGTAATATTAAAATAAACTTTATAATGATTAAAGATTTATATCAGTAAAACTATCTTGCCAAAGTGAAAATGTATATTTATGAATCGAACGTAACGTCAGTAGAAAATAAAATATCTTGTAGGTTATTAATCTACAACATCGGTGCACCAGTTTAATGCAAATATAATTTCTTTATCCTTTGCATTGCCTACATTTTTCTTCTCTATCACGGAGTATGTTCAAACATTTTATTAAATTATATTATAGGGAACAGACTTCTTAATGTACTATTATTATGCAGAAGTACTATTTTCAAACATTGTTTTAATAAAAATTATGTGTGCAGGTCAAATCTGACCACTCAAAAACTAAGGCCCTATATTTCAAACGCATTCAGCTATAAGATCAACGTTTATTTTGGATTTAATTCGTCTTTTTAATTCTTTATACATTGCAAATTTTCGCAACATACCGGTATTCTTGTGTTACAGCAACTCAAGTAACCCTAATATGTTAGCGAATGATACAACTAAAGGGGAAATGTTACGATGTAATCATTAAATTGTTAATGTGAATCAAAAAGATAATGTAAGGTAATTGTAAGTAATTACAACTAACTGCAATTGCATGCTGTGTAAAATAATCTGCTCTTTGAAAATGGCAAGGTAATGCAAAGTAACCACTCGTAACCACATCGGTATGTGCTGGTACATCATGAAAGTTTGTTTAAAATTAAAAAGATTACGATAGTAATCTGAAAAATTTCGAGCTTAACACAGAAACATTTTTTTGTCAAATACGGTTTTATTTCTCAACATAGTCTCCTTTTCCCAGCGATGCTGCGAATTCCTCAAATCGTCTAAATAGTAGTTGGCGTTGTGTTCTGCAAAATAGGCGTTTACAAATTACAAATGATGGCCTCCTCATTCGATGAAAATTTCTGTCTTTCGAGCGAACCTTTAAGCCCAGGAAACGTCATATATTCCCGTTATTGTTTTTCCTTTTTCAAGGTAGTGGATTAACACAATTCCATGACCATCCTAAAAGTCGCCATTCACATTTCAAGCAGTCGGCTTTCGCCTTTTTTTGGATCCGATTTGCTCTTTGCAGTCTCCGAAACTCTTATTTCGTTTAAATTGCTTCACCAAGGGTTTGGAAATATTCAATCAAAACGTTTTTGGTCCAGCGTGAGTTGCTGTCTCTCTAACCTCAATTTGACGGTCATCTAGCACCGTTCGGTGAATTTTTCCCATGTTACCGATAGTGATTGCAATTTAAATTCAACAGTCCAAAATGTCAATGTGGTAAATGATGGCAGTCCTTGTAAGCGGCTTTAATTTGCGTAGGCCTACTGCCTCTCAAATGCAAGAATTTAATAACAACTCAATATGCGTTTTTTTTTTTCTATTTTTACAAGAACACCAACATCGACTGATACAAACAACTGAACGTCCACCATGGCTGAAACTTTCAAAAGTATCTTTCAACATATACGCAATATTACCAACATACTTTTCACGAGTAACTTCTTCATGTTAAGGCTTGAAACTTTTCAGATTATCCTCATATAACAAAGCAGTAAAACCAAGTGTTACAGAAAAAGATCTCTAAAGCGATAGGTGCGCGTTATTAACCCATAACCTGGGAGATAGTTACTAGTTGTTTCAAATTTGTAAGAGGTAACCAAAGTAATGCTAATATAGTTCGTAATAGCACTAGCCCATGGACATATTTCTGGCATCTGTGTTCCGATATCTGTCGTTACTTTCTAAATGGCATTACATATATCTTTGAAGATTAGTGGAATAAACTGAAAAGCGAATAGTAACGTAAGTAGGAGGAAAAAACGTTCGGAGCAACGCTGATGTTGGCTAATGCTTTTCCTTTCTCATTTTGTATTTGCCGGGAGTGATTCCAGCAATATCCCGAGCTATATTAACATTATCATGGTTGCTTCTACGCACTCTTTTCATATTTGTATTTGCAAGATGTATAATTCAAAATTTGTTTTCATTACAATATATAGTGGCCCACAACTTTAGCACAACCTACACCTACTACATACATACATATTGCATACAGTTAATTTCTTTTAAGGTCTGCAAAAGAAGATACATACCATTATTAATTAGTACTTTCCTATATATATCACTAGTTGCTTGCGGTTGATCTCGATATTGTCTCATTATATCGGTAAATGGGTAAGTCCTCCTGGTAACCTTACATATTACATATACAGCGCACATAAGTATTTGATCTAGATGCCTATTTCTCATGAGATCAGTGTGCCTAACAGAGTATTCAAATACAGTCCATATTTTACATTGTAAATCCATGGCGGTTATACCAAGTTTCGAACAAAGATGGTCCATCCTCACGCCAGATAAATTATAAAACTAAAAAAGAAATTGGTAAAAAAAAGTCGCTGGATTTTAAATTGTTTTTTGGAAATACCTTTCTGAATATTATACAAAGAGATCCGCCTTTCTTAGGCTTTACATCTAATCCTTGGGGTGTATTGGATACAATTTGTTCTGAATTTGCAGAATCTACTAGTTTTACATATTTTCCATCATCAATTAACACTAAAAAAAAAAAAGCAATTGATGACTTCTTATATTACTTACATAATTTAGTAGATCGTTATTAAAATGCTTTTGCATTTTACCGTAACTGTTTTAAATATTTCACATTATTGCTATAAAAGCAGGGCAGAAATATCTTCGACAAGGTGTTTTGCTTACATTAACATGTTTTCAAATGATTCTAGTTTATCTTTTTTCTAAAATGTGAGATATTTTTACATCGGGTGAATTGATGAGAACAAAAAAACTGAATAAAATCACATTATTTGACCAGTGAAGAAATGCGAGCTAACATTATTAGCATGTTTACTGCAACCTTCAACACGTTTAAATTCATATTAATTTATTGGTGGCATCCGGAAACTTAATTTACTTAAGATGATGTGTGAAATTGTATTAAAAATGACTTCTTTGCAGTGAGAGTATGATTTAATCGTATTTATGTATAATATTGTACATGTGCTAATGGCACGGATAGTAAAGCTGCTTATAAATAGAGCTTAGAACTTTGAAAGGGAATGTAGCAACACAATGTATGTCGTTTATTCAGAGGATTCCATCAATGTATAAAATGTAACTTCTATAATTGCGCTGATTAAATTTAAACGATTTGTATATTGCATGGAATTCGCCTTTTAGGGCTCCAAACTTTATATATAATCCACGCAGATCTTGGTAACCGCGTTTGATATATATGGAATAAAATACCCACAATATATGGAGTTTTTCAACATTTAACGGAAGTCAAATCTATTAAATTAAGGGGAAACTTTAAATAATGATTCTCTACTTACCCATGTGTGAAAGTTTATTAGTCTGCAACACAGACTGCCCAGGCTTAATAGTTGGAAATAAATTCTTTTTTACTTGTGAAGGAACAACTTGCGAAGCATTGACATTGTTGATATTAGGCGATTCAAATGTTTCCGTGGCGGATGGCCCCGGGGAATCTGTGTCTGAAATTTTATGTGAAATAAAGCAAACAGATAAATCAACGGTATACCTGTATTAGATACAATAGGCTGGGAGTCATTTTGAGTAATACCATACTTCATAGAACCAGGCAAGGCTATATCCTCAAATTTAGGAATGTCTTCACCCGATTGGCCAATCGCTCTCCACAAAACACTATCTTCTTCCCACATTAAGCTTTCTAATATTCGTTCTTCTACCTTAAAATAAATATAATGTAATCAAATATAAAGCTTCCCAAGATTTTACGTAATTAGCGTCAGTACATGATAGAACAATTAGTTTACTGATTTAGAGTACCGGGTTGAATAAAAATTAAAATAAATGGTACGG
This sequence comes from Oryctes borbonicus, assembly GCA_902654985.2. Taxonomy (NCBI): domain Eukaryota; kingdom Metazoa; phylum Arthropoda; class Insecta; order Coleoptera; family Scarabaeidae; genus Oryctes; species Oryctes borbonicus. The sequence continues at coordinate 679,566 of LR736861.1, read as the reverse complement.
TCGGTTTGGAAAGTCAAGCATAATTTCAATTGAAGAAAAAATCCACAGTTAATATTCTCTGACTCCTCTGATTAGTTTTAGTTTTACTCTATAAGCAGAACTACTGTTCGTAGAATCAAACATTTTATAACAATGCAATTATCCTCCTGTACAAAAAAAAAAAAAACGAAAAATTAAAACTTGCACGATAAAAAACATACCCAGCTTAAATGTTTGACAATATATCTAGGCAATTGATCGTCGGATCTAATTGTTATTTCAATCACTTTTACGAAATCATAAACAGTCAAATCCAACGCGTTCAGGACCCAGGGAAATTCTCTTGGTGAATTATGCGTGTTATGGGAATACTCGACAATTTCCAAACTACATGCGTATAAACTATTAAAGAAGCTATCCTTTTGCATAAGAAACTAAAAATTAAATGAAAATAACTTTCATTCTTAATGACGCTCATTTTCTTGTTACCGATATGTCAGGAATCCTTTTCTTTTCACTCTTAAGAATATGTTCTAAAAATTTGTACACAAGTTTTAATGCCAAAGTTGCTCTTAGGTTAACATCGTTTGCGTTAATATCACTTAAATGGGAACTTTTCTCGCAATACTTCGCCTGCAATTGTGAGAATACGTTATGTATTGATTCAGTAGGATTTGGTTCACACGACCTAAAAAAATTAAATTAATCAATATTTTGTATTCTATACAACTTATATGAATCCGTACTTTAGTATTGCGCGCAATTCTTCACTTGAGTTTGGAGCTCTGTTTGCAACAAGATTTTGCAAACACATTATATTATGAGCTATGGAGGAATTTAAATCTGATGTACGTTTAGGCCCAAGAAATCTCCTTCCAGTTAAAGGGGTAATAGGCGCTTGACGAGAACCCTGAAAGAATGGTGTATTATTATATATACAGCATTATAAAATGTTATCATCATACTTCAACAGGATTAGCTGATTCTGGATTCTCTGCTGTAAAGAAAATGGTTTTAGTGTTATCTTTTATGTGGATTGTTAAAGAAATAATTACCCAATGATGCTTGTTCCTTTAATTTCCTTTGTCGCCTAAATTCAGCTGTAAATTAAAAAAGAAAAATATCAAGAACAAGAAGGAAACAAACGATAACTCTTATTGGAAGGTCATGATTTCACTATTTTAAAATTGAATTCGTATCTATGGATCAAAGTAAGAAGAATAGTAAACAAACCTGACCTAAAAGTATTCGTTCGTCGAAATCTCCTTTGGTAAGAAGGTGAGCTTCATATGTCTTCTTTAAACCATTAAAATTAGAATCAAACAGCGATGGATTTAACAAACCAATAAATTTATCGCTATTTCCCTGTAGAACTCGTCTTTCAAATAAACTACCAATTATATCATGAAATTTGTACTTTTTAACGTATATTGCATCTTTCACGTCATCTTTGTAAAATGATGAAATTATACAGGGAGCCTCTTCTGGCACAACGAAATCAGAATTTGACCAGTTTTGTGGTAAACCTAAAATAAAACTGTTAAGGATATAAGGTAAGATAATTACAGGCTGATTCATCTTCAACTCTCACCATGAGGATCTCGCTTATTATTGGAGAGAGAGGGTAGGTTTAAATTTGGCACAGTTGCTAATATTTGTGTTTGTTATCCCGAAGAGAAAATCGACCTGCGACAAATGACGTTCGAAATCTTTTTGTACAACGAAAATACCTCATTTTATTCTTTTGCATCTAGCAAGGCCAAATAAGAATTTATTTGGCTTTGCAGAGAAAAACTAAAACCAGTCTCTCTTATCGAATGGTAATAGTTTGGTTATTTTTTATCGGCGCCATACAGGATTTTAACCCCGCAAAAAGAGTTTTTCTTATGATTTCACCCATGTGTAACATGCTAACACAAGTGTATCACTTTAATATTTCAATTGTCGATCATTATTGTCGTACACAAACGAAGAGAAACGAGATATATTAAATATTGTTTATTCATCGAACTGAAATACAACAATAGAGACTAGAAAATAGTTACAATTGTGTCCAGAACGACAATAGCCACATCGTACCATTTTTCAAGATATTGAGAGAAACTTGGTCGAGAATGGATGGTTTACCGAGCCTCGTAATGTTTATGTTAACAAGAATTTGAATAAAAACCAACGAGATATTTTAAAAATTGTGTGTTTTTGCAGGGTTTACGCCAATTTTGCACCTTATTTGTAACAATAAACGAAAATAAGAATAACAGTAATAATAGAAAACAAAACAATAAGCCAATGTCATTAATGTATAATTGCGCATACTTGCCGGCACTTTGAACCCTTCTAAGAATTATATTAGCATTCTGAAGTCTACCCCAAAGTTGTTTTTATTTTGTGAGACAACAACTTTCTAAATACTATTTTTAACAACTCCCTATAATATAATAGATATAAAAAAATAATATAAAAATTTTATCGGCTATGCAAAAACGTTCCAACGGTTTGGTATCTTTGACTTCACAATTATTCACTCATAAATGCTGGAGTTGATTTAATGGAATATTGTTATCTAAGTTAGATGCATATGTGCAAAGAAGGTTTAAGTATCTTTTCCTATACAATGTTTCTTCATGCATAACTGATCCCATGAGACGATTTCCCAAATTGACCATTCAATCGTATAATCCAAAACGATGGAACGTGGTTTCCTTGCTCTATTTTATTTGGGATTCTGTATTCCCGAATAATGCTCCGTCTTCTGTCAAAGATGCCAGAATTGATAAATCTTGATTCATCTGGCCAATGATTTTGTTTAAAAAATATTCGCCGTCTTACAATCTCCTCACTAACTAGTTGCAGTACATCAGTCGTCTTGAATTATTAACAAGTTGTGGCTAATATGGACGGTTATATGGTTTAAGCTTATTTCGATATAGTTTTCCACATTCTAGTCTGGAGCAAATTTAATTCTGCCGCCACTACGCGTGTAGATGTTGATGGGTTATTATTTATCTGAACAATGCAAGATTTACATACACACATTTGCAAAAACACACATTTAGCTTGCCGTTAGTAAAATATCCCGTTGATTTTCACACAAATTCCTGTTAACATAAATATTCTGCGGCTCGGCAAACAATCCATTCTCGACCAAGTTTCTATCGAAATCTAGAAAAATGATACAATGTTGCTGTTGTCTTTCTGGATACTATCATAAATATCTTGTACGCGCTATTGTTCCATTTCGGTTCGATGATATCTCGGTTCGCTGTTGGTGTACATTTTTCTATTACTAATGAACAAGCGATAATTGAAATGTTTGCCAATTTTTAATTTTATGGATGCATTATTTAAGCTTAAAACGACAGCAGTAACTACACATGTTAATTAGAAAACGCGTACGAACGATAAAAAATCGGACATAGATTTTTATATCCAGGCACAAATTTTCAATCCGATTCCAATTGACCAAGTATAAGGCTAAGCGCGCATGGATACAAATTTAAGCTATTTTAGAAATGTTCAGCAATTTGTAAGATTTCATTATTGCGAAGTATAGTCAATATCATTGCATATTACCTCATTTATGCAAATCAGGAAAACGTGTATTCTAAACCTTTTAGCTTACTATAACAGATAAAATTATATCCAAAATCAAATGCGCAGCAAGATGATTACTAAAGTCAAAGACATGAACACGGCTAGCACAAAAATCAAAGGGTCTGCCCATACTTATTCTGTGGTAAGATGTAATGGGTAAATATTATACAAAAAATAAACTAAATAAATTGAAGGGGCCGTGACAACAACTCGCAATCACGGTATGTCATACAATTAGATGAACTCAAACTTTCAACAACATTAACTAACCTCGCGAGTTAAGGATTAATATTATTAAAAAAAATGATTTTACAATTTCACGTATTCCTTAGCAGTACGAACTGAAAGATTTTATTGAATATATGTGCAAATAAAGATGTTTATCGAGTACATTTTGGTGTTTTTTTGTCATGATCTTCGGACAACTGCATTTTATAATTGCACTGCAGGGTATTTATAACAAATTACTCGAGCTGCTACTGCTAATAGACCAACGAATGTTCCGATTTCAATTTTCAACTAACATATTTATACGTACACTGGGGCAACACATACGCAGGGATTAATGCGGCAACTGTTATCAAAGACCCAAACTAATGAATATTATCCCGAACCAAATTCCCAGGATGTCTAGGGGGTCCTCCTTTTAGTACTTAGATAACTGATTATTGGTCCAAATTCACCATGTAATCACTTTGACACTGATAGCGTTCCACTTACAAATATTCAGTATCAGTGCAATTGCTAAGTTACGTAAATTACAATAGGCGTTCCTGTTCCCAACACTTAATTCACTTTCGAATGATTTGCAAATCATTTCAGTTTATAATCGCTTATAGTGCTACCCTGGGACAGAGTAAGCGTATATGTACCTTCTTTCATCTCTCTATGTTAAAAAGAACACATACACGCTCACTCCGCCCCAATGCAGGCAATTCAATATGCTGTTAGTTATTTTGTAAAAGAAGGACGTCCCTAATTTTGAGTTTTCCTACCTCTATGATATAAGATATCTCGTTACAACTGAATACTTCAGAATATCTCTTTACTCTTTTATGACAAATCGATGCAAAATTTATATATTATTACATTAAAGATTAAATAAGAGACGTATTTAGGTTTTGTTCACCGAACCACCACTACATTAGATAAACCTTTTTAACATAAATAAAATCATGTTTAATAAAAAAGTGATCTACTTACATCCAAAATTTGGATTCAATAAGTCTTTTCTCATATCATGGAAAGCATTCTGAAATAGTAAATCACAGCAAGCATGCAGCAAATGATGCGACATAACGAGATCTTTACTGTACGAATCGTCTTCGGTTTTAACAGTAATAAATAACAGCCAGCAAAAGTCAAAAAGTTGTGTAGTTGTACATGGTGGTGGTCTAAAACAAAAAAAAAAAGAATGTACAATGCGTTAACTTCATTAAGCATGCTCAAATTCATTTCAAATTGCTCTATTATATCCCAAACGCATTAATATACAAATGGAAGAGACGTTTCTTCTTTCTTTCGACTAAAATCAGACCTGCAATATTTAGGGAAAAAAAAAGAGATGATCGAGTTTAAATCAAAACCAAAGTAATTATAAATGATTGATAATCACAGTGGCAGTCGGTGCTCTGTAGCTATGGCTATGCATTACAACGCTTCGAGTTCCTTATGTATTTTCATTGCATATTGTGTGCATTGTACTACGTAACAGAAATATGTGAGAAAATTGAAGCATTGTAATTGACCTTCTATTTACATAACCATTAGCTAATGAGTAATCACATGAATGGATCAATCCGAATATATATAATTTCAATAACTAAAGCTATCGGTCATTGTAATGGCAATGCCATATTAATAAGTTTTTCAACTTACCTTTGTCTTCTATTTCTATGTTGTTTTGCATCAGTATCCGTAAGCGGATTAAAAATTTCCATAAAAACAGGGCAGTATTTTTGAAAGATGTTAAATGCAACGGCAACTTTACTTTGTAAGGTATCAATCTTTTTATGAAAATCTTCACTCATCCTTGTCATTTCTGCCCATCGTTTAATTTTATTAAAAAATTGCATTAAACTAAAAATTAATAAATGCAACAAACGTTCAGTGTAGTATCTACATTATACGTACCTTAAATTACTATGTCTCAAAAGACTGGTTAAACTGATGCAGTTACCTTCTAAAACCGATTGACCGACAGTGGGTGTCATGGTATTTCGACAAGCTACAAATATAGCACAACCAAGCCAATGCAATTCCTCTCCCTAAAATATCATCCACATGTAAGCTGTAATAATAACATTAGAATGTAAAATGTACCTCTAAGTCGAATTTAGGTCGAATTTGTTGATAACTATTCCAGGCCTGTGTACAAACATTCTGTTCTAAATTTAATTTGTCTGCCAGTTGTTTAAAAAGAATTAGAGTTGCATCTTCTGTATCTTCTGTTGATACCATTTTATTGAATATCTTTAACAGATAAAACTATATAAATAATGTTAGCAACGTTTACACATCCTCTACATTTATATATTTACGTGACAACGCCTCTAAAGGGCGGGATATCATATTGTAGGTTATGGTTCCACATATTTTCGCGCCATTGCCAAACAAATTTGCCCATAGATGTATGTAGTCTACCGCTTATACTTCTAATGCTCGGAATGTTGAAATAAATATTCAGTTTAACAGCGTCAAACCGCGTGCAAAAAAAAATATTTTGATTGTAACACCCTTAACGTTTAATAAAAATGTTAAATACAAAATATTACCTTGTACACTACGTTAAAAATTAAACGCGAGAAGCCAGCTTCGGAGATGTAAAATAAGTTGCCTACCGTATTCAAGGTAACTAACTATAAAAACAAGATTTTATACGAATGGCAGTATTACTACTTGCGCCTCTTTAAACTTGTAAATCTGCGATCACAATGATCCCTTTTTATCAAAGAGATATATTCGGTGCGTTCCCTTTTCGATACAGTAGGACGCGCGAAGAGAATCGCAAAGGCGTATTACGTCGTTTTGCAATGAGAGGGTTTTAACTGCGTCTCTAATATGATAAGATTAAGTTTTTAAATTACGCGAATTTTTATTAATCAATCGTTCATAGACAGAGAGGTGGTGTACACGTACTCTTTTGCGAATATTTTCATCTCTAGTGATCAGTATTGTGTTAAATTGTGATTTCATTAGTTTTTTTTTTCCTTTTCTTGTGTATGGTGACAACCCAACGAGGTGTATAATCTTCTCAAGCTTGCTATAACCTCGGGAACCTTTTTGGTGTGTAGATTGTGTGTGTAAAGTGTTCCTTTGCCTTGTTAGACCCACTAAGAAATTTTTTTGATTCTAGCGAGCCTCGCTAGGATCAGAAAACACACAGCACCTAATTAGTTAGAATATTGATACCATTTCAAATTGATTAGGCGTTATTAGAATTTTTATTTGTCATCTTTTATTAAGAATTATTTGATTTTCCTTTCTGCTTCCGTTTTCTATACATAAAATGGCTTTCTTGAAAACGTTCTTGCAGGAAGGTTCAAAATTTAGAGAAAGTTTTAGTAATTAACATGAAGAAAGAGTTAATTTGAACTTCTTTAACTTTTAAGGCATCGTATTAATTAATTAATCGTATAAATTGCAAACTGCAGCTAGAATCTATTTGAAACTGCGAAATGCAGAAGAACTGTATCAACACGCAAATAGGCTTTAGGAGCTCTTTAGAACCACAAGGATGTTCAATGGAAGGAGGTTTGGAACAGACCTAATAATAGTTTTTGGACGAAATATTAAGTGTTTATCTCTATTTTTGCTTTTCCGTTTTGCCGTTTTCCGTTTTTTAGATGAAGTATAATTTTACCACCCGGTCTAAAATAGCGTTTACCTTCACATCTATATTTTTTAAAGGTTAAAGTGGAATTTAAGGAAATCTGGGATATTACTTTTCTTGGTATCAAAGACCGCGAAAATATCATCTACGTACCTAAGCCAAATTCTAGGAAAATATGTGGTATCCATGTATGTCTCTCATACATGTTTCAAATTTACTCACGAACAGGTTGGCTATGAAGGGGGACAGGAGATAATCCATACCGTATCTTTTAATTGTTCGTAGTACCTGCCCTCTACTTAAAAGTAATTTTGATCCATGCAGGGTGAAGTTAATCTTTTTTTTATTTTGTTTTTTTTTTGCATCACCAATATTGTTGAGCTTTACAAAACTCAACCAAGTACTCTATGGTTTCCAAAGAAATTATGGTTATTTAAATTTAATTTACATATATGTGCGTTTTATTTTGCTTTGTAATTGGATATGCTTATCTGTTGGGTAATAAAGTATCATTTTCATTAAAGGACGAAAATTGATATATTTTTTTAATCAGCATATTTATCAACATAAATTAATCAAATTCAATAATACTCGTTCTTGATGATTTAGACCTACTCGATGAACTTGGACTTGAAAAGACAAGTGATCTTGTACCAACATCGGATAACATCTTTTCGGTTTTCTCTACCAGTTGACGAATTTTCTTATTACCGGTCGGGACCGGTAAGTTTGGTGACAATTTTATCTCCTCTATTTCTGCTAGATCCAAGGCTAAGTAAGGGGCACCTTGTGCAACGATACCTTTCATCTGGAGAGCAAAAATAATATTGCTTTACACCGCATTAACTTTTGTATTAATTTCAATCGTACTTTGTGCTTTTTATTTTCCAATCGGGCAATCTTAAAATTAATTTCGTTATTAAGATTATCCTCGGAAAGAAAATCTTTCTTCAAGATAAAATTCAAGCTTTCGATGTATTTTTCCATATTGCTATCAACGTCTATATAATCTCTACAACAGAAAAAAGGATTAACTAAAACGATTGATTATTAAATAGAAGATAAAAATTAATACGTGTTGCAATTGTAAGTCTTTATTTACCAGAAAAGGTTTTCGAAAAAAGAAAATGCTCAGCTATTAAAAAGTTTGCAAAATTTTCAATACTAAAATACAAAATGGAAAATCTTACAAACGCGATACATATTCTTTGTTGAGTTTTGTTTACAGTTTTGTTTTATTCTTTTTTTAATTTATATAATGAATCATTTAAAAATATAAAATTTTTTAGTTCAAAATAAACCAAGTATTACCGAAATAATTATTCTTTCAATAGTTCGAAAATTGATATAATTGGTATAATATCTATTATATAAAACTTGTAACTCGGTTTTACTTTATCTATGTCAACTGTACTATTAATTCCGAATATTAACCGTTTTATGTATGTACAAAAAAGCCAATTAGATTATTGCCAAAAACATCTACCATACTGTGCCCGCATATTTTCTACATTTTTGTGTTTAAGTCCTTATTCACATTCTTTATGTAGACATTTAATTCTTAGTTCTAATTAACATACGTATATTTTAAAAATTATTCCTGGAATAATTACACTTTCAAGTCATCGTTTTCATCAGAAATCTTCCAACTTGCTGGTATTAAAACACTATTTTGTAACGGTGGAGCTGGAAGAACGGAAGATTCAAAATTTCTGTATTTTCCGTCCAGAAAATTAAGTTTAATAGATGATATGTAATTACAACACGATACTAATATATTACTTCTTGCCCATTTATCGTTTTCCGATGATTCCACTTCCATATTGCTTTCTGAGTGCACACGTTTTGGACCGGGAAAGATACATTCTTTTCCCCACTCAATAATCTTCCCCATTTCTTTGAATGATGGGAATTTTATATTAATAGATTTGATATGTGCGTATTCCCTTAGGTCCCACAGTTTTAGTACCTGAAAAGGTAAAATATTAACTAAAAGTCATGTTATTAACTTTTTTAAAAGTAATTCTTTTTATTTAAATCCTTTTTTAACAATGTGGGAATAACAACACTTGAGAATTCTTTGAGGAGAGTAAGGAATGCTTAAAGGATTCGTTTTATTAAAATTTAAGAAATCTGAACTCTACCATTTATTTATTCATCAATAATCATCAGTAAGTATATCTAATCCAACGATTGATTTGCATTTCATTGCCTTGGTTTTTACATATTGAGTTTAGTCAATATGTCACCGAATACCAAAAATTTTTGAATGAGGTATGTAGTCTTGCTTAAGGAATTGTATCATCTTTTACATGCTGGTGTCCGAGGGTGGTATGATAAATACCTCTGTCATGCAAGACAATTGCAATTAGCAATTTATTTCTCGAAATGATCTCCTTGTAGTAGTATTTGTTGAACTCTGCGAAATAGCTTTTTGTTTCGGCAATGACCTCTTTGTGTGATGTGAACCGTTTTCTCCCAAGCCATTTTTTCAAGTTTAGAAAAAGAAAGCAACCACAAGATGCCAAATCTGGCGATTGTGGTGGATGGAGTGCCAATTTCTACTGTAACTGGACTAGTTTTGCATCGCAATTGCCGATGAGTCAGCGAGGGTGTTACCATGATGGTAGAGAATATTTTTTTTCTAGGTGGGGCCTTTTTATCTTTAGTTCAACGACCAATCTGTCCAATACATCACCATGGTACTGTCCCGGAATTCTCCAAATAATCAATAAAAATTATGCCTTGCGAATCCCAAAAAATCGTCGCCATAACCTTTCTGGCTATATGTCTTCGCCTTCTTTGGTGCACATTCGCCGGGAAGAAGCTGGCCTGCAATGTATCCATGTCTTATCCACAGTCATAATGCCCAAAAATTCATTCCAATTACGAACATGGCCAAACATTACTTTGAAGCTATTACGTGATTTCGTTTTTGATCAATCGTCAGCAAACACAGGACCCATCTCGTAGAAACTCAATTTTTCGTGAAGGATCTTTTTCACAGGTTCAATGGAGAGGTTTCCCGTGTTAGCAATTTCTTTAATCTTCATCTTCATTGATCATATCGTCCGTAGTCACTTCAATGGGGCAACCTGACCGCTCTCTATCAAAGACGGATGTACTTGTACATTGAAGATCAATGATTCTTATAACTGCATCCAATTTATTTTTGAATTCTGCACACGTTTTCTCGTCCAAAAAAGAAACTAAATCACTCACAAGCATTCCACAAATACATGCTCACTTCCAAAACCTTTCAAAACAACACTAGTCTCTGAAAATTGGCTGACTTCGACAAAAAAAAAGTAATAAGCATAGTCGGTAATGCTCGGTAAATGCTCCAAACATAGTTACTTTTGATACCATCCTCGTATATCTGTAGACATTCGTCTTGTTAGTTGAAGGAAACGAACCGGTAATAAAATTTATGAATATTTCATGATTTAAATGAACTCGAATTACAGCCTATCGGAACATAATAGCATAATATATAATCATTTAGATTTGATCATAGAAAGTTAAATTATGGAAATAAATAAATAAATAAGCAACAGGTTGCTTACCCCATCTCGGGATATACTTAATAAAACGTTCTGCGATTCTACAATAACCACATCGATGATTCCAAATTTATGCGATTTCAGAATAATTATGGGATTTGATGTAATGAAGATGTTCCAAACTCTCAATGTGGCATCCTCGCTTCCGGTTACCAGTATTTTTAGCTTTTTACTAACTGAAAAACAATTTACTCCCTACAACATTGCACATATAAAACTTATTGTTTAATTGTAATTTCTTCATATTTACCCTTCTCATCTTCAAAATATATGGCTTAATTCTGTTGTCTAGGAACTTGGTTATAAGAGACTTATCAGCATCTTTGCTGCAGGTTACTATGGTGTGATTATCAGCAAAATATTCTATATGCCTTACACTCTCTCTAAAAATCTTTCCCCAGCTTTTTATTAAAAGAAAGTCTTTTTCATGTTTTAGCTCCTACAAATCAATGAAAATCATTCAAAACCCTTAATTCGTTTAGAATTTTTGTGGTTTTGTAAGTATGCCTTCGGAAGTGAGTTAATACACTACCAGCCAAAAACGTAGACGCGGTATCGTTTCTATTTACGAAACAAAGTTTATAGACATTATATAAAATATAAATGAGGGTTATTAATTGAGATTTTCCCAGATCAAAATAGGAATTTTAAATGCGACAAAAATTTAGACCCTGTGCATTTATTACATTAACATAAGCAAAAATGTTTTAATTTGATACTTCTCTTTATATGCAGTGGTTGTGCTGGTAAAGTGTACTCATTTCACCACGAGAAATTATATTTTATAAAGTGTTTGTGTGCAATATGGGTAGAAAAAAACAATTATCTGTAATAGAAAGGGGCAAAGTTGTAGCCTGGCACCAGGATGGTGTTAGTAAGAAGGAAATTGCCCGTCGGTTACGAAGAAGCGATCATTGCGTTAGAAATTTCCTAAAAGATCCGGAAAATTACGGCAAACCAAAAGGCCAGGGGCGACCGAAAGCTGTAAGTGAGCGGGATAAACGCATGATATTGCGGTGTACATCCAATTCTTCTGCGTCGGCGAGAGTTATTGCAGAACAGGCGGGGGTACAAACGCACGTGCGTAATATTCAAAGGATTTTAAAGGCGTCACCGGTAATATCACGGAAGAAAATGTTGAGAAAACCGCCACTTTCGGCGAAACACAAAGACGCGAGGTTGAGATTTGCTGAAGAACACGTATCCTGGAAGAAACAATGGGAAAAAGTTATATTTTCCGATGAGAAACGTTTTAATTTGGACTGACCGGATGGGTACTCGCATTATGATCATAATCTGAGAAAGGAACCAAAAGTGAAAATGACCAGACAATTAGGGGGTGGATTTGTGATGATATGGGCAGCGATTGGATTTCGCGATAAAAGTGGGATAGTGTTTTGCACAAATAAAATGACATCTGTGACGTGTAAAGACTTATTGCGTGACAATCTTCTACGTTTTGGAAACCAATGGGCCAGGCGCAATTTTGTTTTTCAGCAAGATAAAGCGCCAATTCATAAAGCAAAAACCATTACGGAATGGTTTAAAGAGAAGAAAATTAAACCTTTACAGTGGCCGGCACGGTCACCAGACTTAAACATTATTGAAAACATGTGGGGTGAATTGGCACGTCGCGTTTATGGCGGAGGCCGTCAATATTTCACGGTAAAGGAACTGAAAACTTCAATAGTCACTGAATGGCAGAATATCCCTCAAATTATGTGTTAAATTTATATAAATCTATTAATAACAGACTATTGGAAGTGATTAAGAACAATGGAGGATCTACGCACTACTGATCACTCATTTGTTTATTTTTGTTTTACATTTGCAACAGAGCGTTTAAATTTTTGTCGCAGAAATTGTTTAAACATTGAAGTAATAATTTATTATTTAGTTCATATATTACTGGAGGAGATATTTTTAAGTTTATTTTACTTTTATGAATAAAAACTTAATTGGATATCTTGCTAGTTTCGCAAAGAAATGTTGTAAGCCTTAAAACCCGTAAAACATCTTACCGCGTCTAAGTTTTTGTCGGGGAGTGCATATTCAACATAGATTTTTAAAAGATATGTTGTTTTGTTTCATTTGAATATGTAAGTAGTAAATAAACTCAAAATTACAGCATTCTATAGGCAAAAAGCCTTAACATTTCCTCATCTTCTGATTCAATATTATTTACCTAGTATCCCGGCAGAAACTCGAGGCAAGAAATTTGTGAAACTCCCCTTTCATAGCATCTCGAAAGGTGTTAGTAAAGTTTTTAGAGATCAAGATATGAACGAGAAATACTCTTGGCAATTCGAAAGATACCGGACATGATGGGAAGGTCGAGATTTGCAAAAAGCTTACATTGGTCAGGCGAAAAGAGCGATAGGCACCACATTAGAGATGATATAGGTAGGGTAGAATAGAATCGTCAAGTGTAGCATAACGCATAAGCGAAACCGTGCAGAATATTAAATTAGAAAAGCTGAAATTAATTAAGAACGCGGGAATTAGACGTTTACGAAACTATTTACATAAAAGCGGACCGTTGTCATATTCAGTTCTGATTTATTTATTAGAGTTAGAGGGGCATACACATGTTTTATGTTTCGTACTACAATGACAAAAGACCTTTTCATACGTCTTAGTTTTAGGCTGTGTAGGCGGCAAAAGGAGATAATAATTTGTTTCTCGAGAACAGAGATAGAACAGATACGTTAGAATTGGAGTTTTTTTTCACATGATTCGGTCATGCGGTTGAAAATGAGGATCAACGCATTCTCGAAATAGCTGCTCCAAATTAATTAATTAAACTTGTGTGATGTGGAGTGTACCGACACTTAATGTTTTATGTATGTAATTTGGATGGGAAAATAGTTAATGATCGTGTACTAAATACGTTAGTTATGTTAAAATTACAATTTTGCTTTTGTTGTGGGATATACAGTCCCTAGAAGTGTTACTGGAATATCGCTCATCGCTGTAAACTTAAAAGGTTACTACCAGTAATGTTACTAAATTACCACAGTGAAATTACTTTACAGTGCACCAACAGATTTAAAAAAAAATCTACCTGCCAATAGAACAATGTCAATTTATCGTTATGTTTCTTTCTCAAAAGACTAATTTTTGGTTGAAGAAAGTGGAAACTGATGATTTCACCCCATTCGTTACCCGCGTATAAGGTATATGGCTGTGTAGTAAAGCAGTATGTTAAGCACTAAAAACAATTATTTTTTATCCTAAAATATTGGAAGGAAATAATTTTCTAACATGCAGAATATTGGGAATTCCCAAAATTAGCCAGAGCGGTATGTGACGTAAATTTGAAGCATCATAAATAACTATACTTCTTGCGTTGTTGGTAACAACAAACATTAATACTTCAACAATGAATATGGCATCGGTTATCCATCTAGTTTTACGCCTTCTCTCTTCATCTGTTCGATCAATATCTTCTCTAGTCATTAAAGCAGTATATGATGTGAGAAAATTAGTATTTCCGTCGTAGAGACCAATACAGCCATGTTTCGAAATAATTGCGTAACAGAAGTACTGTTCGGTTTCAAGAGAAACTATCTTTACAATTGCCTCCCTCTGAAATTATAATCGGTCACAATTAAAAATGTAATTCCAGACAAATCAAAATAACTGTTAAAATAGAAATTTACTATTGACTTTTATGAAAACTATGCCTTTGTATTTTACCTTTACATGAGGACAATTAATTATTTGCCCATCATTTACATCAAATGTAGTAGCAGATGTTGGTTCCAAGTGTTTCTGGGCAAAATCCAAGAACTGTGTCCAAGTTATGATACCTTCCTCTTCCTTATCAATTTCATTAAACATCATAATGGCTTGGTTCAAAAATTTATCATCCCCTTAAAAAAAAGGAATAGGAAAAAGTTTCACATTATTGGCAAACCAGAAATGCGTCGTGTTAATTTTTTGAACGTTTGGCAAGAGATCTAATACGATAGGCTCTATTAAGATTTAACATTACCAACTTCGTAAAATTTTACATTTTTTATTGTTGAACCAGTGACAGCATACAAACAGGCATGTTTAACCGTGTGACCGTATAAAAAAATAATTTTGTGAAATTTCACATGAAGGTTTTCGTTGCATGACTTTTACGATTTCAGTAGGCGGTATATAACAACAATGCTTCGAATTGCTTTGTTTAACTTTTGGTAATGAAGCACCATCACAATAGACTGTAACTGGTTTGCAGGATTCCGTCGTGGTTGTACTTCCGACAATGATGAATTTCGTGAAGATCGACCAAAATCGCTTGTTGGCCCAAAAACAATCGGTGCTGTACACAACATGATGAAGAAGATCGGAATGTGACTTAGCGTGAGTTAGAGACAACTCCAGAATCCCATACAGCATGGCAACAGGTGACAAAACTTGGTAAGCCACATCTATAGGAGTAGCATGGTAGCATGGAGCAATAAATACTAGAAGTGGTATATCCAATACAAAAAGTAAATAGCCAAGTTGTATGGCATTATTTTTGTAATAATCGGCTAGTTTTGCTACCCTGTCCTAACAGACACCCTCGGTCCGGAGTTTCGTAGTGGCTCTAGTATTGCATGCCGTACATGTAAATGCATACAGGAAATAGTTGCCAAGTTTGTCGTTTTGAAAATTGTGGCATTAACTGTGAGGCAACAGCGATAGAAGGTAAAGATAAAAAATACTCTCGAAACCACGCTGATGACGCCGGGTAGGCAGCAACATGTCCGTGTGTTAGTGTATTTTTTTTCTCTCCTTTTGTTGCGTTTGCCGTGAATTATTCCATCAATACCATGAGGAAGCTAAGCTATCTTAGCATTACATTTTTTGGTTATTGTTTCTAGGCATTTTCTGATGTGTTCAGAATACAGAAAATCGAATTAAGAAATTAATGGAAAAATACAATATTTTATATACGACAATATAACACATGTTTTCATTTCTTTTATGTTACAAAGGAAATTATGTATTTAATAAATTATTTTCTTTACATACGTACTGCGTTTAATTCAGAGAGCAACCGAGTAAGCGAGCAAATAAACAAGCATTATCTAAACGAAAGCAATTGGTCCTCTCTCTTCACAATTGTTTTTGGAACAAGTAGAACGTAATATTACCTGCTTTACAAGTATGTCTACTTTTTGTTTTAATTCAAAATAATATGTACCTACTGCATAAATTTGAATTTCGCGCACGCACACCACCAACAACATGGCTACAGTTCAAGGTAATACAATTTCAATTACAAAGATCAAAGGCGCCGCCAGAGAGTTTCGCATCTGTATAATCTGGCATTTTTGTCTTTATAAGATATATGAATTATTATCTTGCAAAGATTCCTTTTATATTCTGAAGCCCTTAGCACCAACACTGTGTAAGGGTCCTATACGCCATATAGGGCAAAGATTTTCTGTGCCTCCTAACTATTTTACAAAGTGCAAAGAATAAAATAAGAAGACTGAAATAAAAGTTCAGATTATTGTAACCATAATTTTATATGAAAAGGAGTCAAAACCGACCTCAAAACTAGGTAGACAAATGATATAACAAGCATGAAATAAATTGTAAAGTCCTCAAAAAATATTTCTGGAGATATTTATTACACTACATTTTGCTTTGCTGAAAATAAGAAACCTTCGAACTTATTTTCCACATTGCTATTGCCATAAGTGCTAATTAAGATGGGAATTATGTCATTATAAAAAAAATAAATACAAACAGAAGTCATAAAATTGAATCATACCAAAAATTTTCGAAATTGCATTTGTAAACTCTTCTTTTCTTAATCCTTTGATGACGTCGGCCGTTTTCAATTCCTTTGAGAAACATTTTTCAGTAAAGCATACTTTCAACACATTTAAATAAAACTCATTTAAATGTTGCAAAATTTTCATCCAGGGAACGAGGTCATAATCGTCATCATCTATCGAAAGGAAACTAGAATTTAATTTAAGTGCTTAATTGATTAGACATAAAAACGAGTCGGTTGCGATACAAACCTTGTATTATGTAAATCTGTCGTTGAAAGTGACTTCTCAGTATCCATCCAAAATATATTTAATGCATATACAATTAATGCAAACGTAGGTGTTTTGTATGATGCTCGTATTGATCAAACAAATTTACCGGCATGGTAAGGAGAAGAAGAGATATGTGTATATAGACCTACATAAAATTCTGTCGCTATAAGGCCCACTAAATAAATTTTATTTTTCCGATTTGTACCCTTTTTTATTCGCAAGATTGCCAGTAACTCCTCTACTTTTACACATTTTAGGGTCATATGTAAAGTTCGCAAAGCCAGTGCTAGAAGGGCAGGTGATATTTCGTAAGTATCATACGAATAAAAGCATTTATTATGCATCTGTTACATTTATTACATTACGCATATGCCTATTTGTAAGCCGGGAGAAACTTCATAATCGCCCCTGCAGATATTACTATTTGGTCTGTTCGACATTACTGTTTAAGAGCAAATAGTGACGAAATAATTCATCAAAATTATTGCTTGGTGCGTTTTCTCTTGTAGTTTAAAAGGAATAGATTGATATTCGCCGTAGTAAGTATAGTAAGTCGCATTTTATTACTTTATCTTTTAGTTTGTCTGGTTTTAGATAAAAATAAATTCCCATTTAAAAGAAGTCAAGCGTTTCCCTTTTGATAATAATTGGAATATTTGGAATTAAAGTATGGAACCAAACAAATATATGTAAAATGGAAATGATGATATTGTTGAAACTTTGCAGGTAAGTGTAATGGCGCATAATGTATCTGATTTAGAACTTTTTGTTGTTACTGTTCCTCCGGTCTAACCAGAGCTACCTTCAAATATTTTTAAATAAATGGGACACTGTATATTTTTACAAATTACACTGGACAACAGCCAAAATGTATCTAAAATAAAATTGACTAAACCTTACTAATTTTGATGTGCTGAAACCGAAAATAAACTTATACTTTTAATATTAGTTTTAGATATATGATGATGTCATGTGTCCCTACATATTAACACAATTACGTTACTCTTATTGAAAATATGCTGTCATCATATCAAAACATGGGTTGCGATTGTCTCTAAAGATCCATTTCCTACACTCACAACTAAACTTTTTTCCTGGAAACTGCGGAGCTGTACGTGACGAACACGGCGAACGCTTCCCTCAGGATATATCGACAATGGAGAAAAGGTACCAGGAAAACTGGAATGCTGCCATGCCTGCCGATTACTGTTGGACTCTTGTTAGAGATGCTCCAGAAACAATTCACAAAAGAATAGCAAAAAGACGGCGCATTTAGTAATTCTAAAAATGTATAAGTATCTATTTTTTATTGTTTTGTTATTATTTTGTAAAATAAAAAAAACTTGTTCTTAAAAACTGCAAGTAAGTTTTTAATTTCATTGTTATTTTTGTATCCAGCGCCCCAAACTGAACAAAAAAATGCATTTTTCAAACAAGATACAACAAATAAACTAAAATTTGTTGTCTAGTGTGTCAACAGACCTTGTTTTTTCGGATTCGTCTGTACTGGTTTTAGTAGAATTTTCTGTAAAAAATTGAAATATAGGGGACTTCAGATTTCCTGATTAATTTTTACAGCAAGCACACAAGCATAAGCAATTTTATTCGATTTTTTTTTGTATTTCTAGCATAACCTTAATTCAGCGTAAAAAAATACACCTTTGGGTGGGGAATATATTCCAGTCCTCCAACGATGGTAAAATAAGAAGAGAAATAAGTATAGTTTGATATATATATATATAATTTTTTACAACAAATTACAGGAAGGTTTTTTTTATTTTAGCATCAGCCAAAATATGTGACTAGGTGTTTTCAGAAAAAATAACAGCTAACTGTATCTATAGCAACTGATACAATTATTTTAATCATAACAAATAAATAACAAATTAGTTTTCTTAACACAATTATATATGTATATATATAGCAAAAACTTACAGGCTAATATTAGTAAATACTATTTAGCTTGATATCGCTTATAATCAACTCCACCAAGATGTCCTTCGTCTCTTTTCCTTTGTTGCTCTAAACGCTCTAAGTCTCTACCGTCTATTCCCAGGCCGAGACGTTCTATGGCCTTTTCACCAAGATGACCATTTAGCTCCCTGTACTGCCTTGATCTTCTTTTTCCGACATCAGGATCAAATTCCCAATCTGTAGTTTTATGTAGTACAGGAACACCCACGACATTGTACTGTATTAAATCACGTATCACCGACAAGGCGAAAGTATTTGTTACGAACATCGTAATTAAGATAATCTAAAAGTGTATAAACAAAATCTATATTTTATAATAAAGAAAATTGACTATGTAATCTTTTGCCATAATTAGGTACTTTTCACTTTTTTATGTCATTAACTCAGTTTCTTATTTTTCTTTGTGACAGCTGTAGTAATATTTTTAAAGTTATTTTTAAACTATTTCAAAAAGGATGGCACGTTTAATTGTAACGGAATGTATCAACATTTTGAGGTTTGTGTATATTTAAGGCGGAGCATCCAAACCGTGAACCCATTACGCTGTCCACTGTCACCAAAATATATGTAAAAAAAACTAAAGATTTGGATAACAGTGGCAATAAGGTACTGGTTATTTTTACATGTTAACTCAACAGCCGGCTTGGGATAATAATGTTAGTCGGAGAACCGTAGTTAGAATATTACATAAGGCAAGGTTTCACCGTTATCAGATAAGGCTAGTGCGGGAATTATCGGAGGATCGCTTTGACAGACGCACCCAGTTCGGGAATGATGACAATGTTTGAAGTCGGCCAGGTTTCTGCGAACAATATTTCTTTTCTTGACAAAGCAACGTTTTCGCAGTTACGCAGTACTTTGAGGAGATGAACGTTTGGGCGAGACCTGTTGATTTGAACAAACTTGATTTCTTCTAAAAACGTAGGCTTCCGCGGCCAGAGTCAGTTGAAACTAAACGTGTTCCGGGTTTGAAGCGTGTCATGTCGTAGGTTAAAATAAAACTCGACGTTTCGCCCGGGAGGCGAAAACCAACTGCAAGGAGTTGGCCAAAGTCAACAGACGGCCAAAGTCAGTTAAAACTAAACGTGTTCCGTGTTCGGACCGTGTCATAGTTAAACGAACACTCTCCTGAAGCAGCCCCACACGATCGTGGGCGAAACGTCGGTTTTACTTTAACCTACGACATGACGGTTCAAACCCGGAACACGTTTAGTTTCAATTGATTTCTTCTTTTGGGATCGTCTTAAAAATACTGCATACCAAAACAGGCCAGAAAATTTTGAGGAACTAAAGGATTGCATAGAGAAATAGATATACGTAATAACTAGCTGCAATGGTTCAGATTACAGTACAGGGTTTTTTTCAACGGCTTGCACATTGGCAGTTATGTTATTTCGTATTGTCATTTTGTTAATGAAACAAACTGTTTTATTGTTATTGACGGCTAAATGGTTCTTCCTATACAACCTTAATAACAGAAAATGTATGAGTTGATGTTGATGATAAAAAAAAAATGGAAACTACCTAATTATGGCAAACAATAATATCTGCAGCATTGATGTACTTTACTGTGAACTTACGCTGCACGCTATTTTTTTATACAATAAAATGTAATTAAATATTCTAATATAAAATATTTTCTTTTTTTGCAAGAAGAACTACAAAATAATATTTTTTTTCCAAATGTAGTAATTTCCGTATGCAACTTGTGATAATACTTGGAGTCTGTCTAGTCTCTGCTAATTTCGTGAAGCGCAATTCGTTTCTGCAGGTTTAGTAATAACTTCATTTGGGTTCCCATTTTTTTGTTATTAGAAAATTAGCATCACCTTGGTTTATTATTACTTACTGGAGCAAAAAACTGTAAAAACCAAAGCAATAGAACCAACATAAAGATGACTAGCTTCATCTCAAAATTACATAATAATTCGCCAATTAAATAAATTATAATTATTCTCCAAATTAATTTTCTAAGATACAGATGGGACAAAGACTTTATAATATAATAATTTTTAAATATTTTGTAACCCGACAGTGAAACGGCTGAAAGGTAACATTTGAACTGTAAATTAAGCCACTTCATTTTATTTATTTTATTTTATAATTTTCTATAAGGTCTAAAAGTTTTAAAGGGTCAGAAATATATAATATAGCTTCTCTATGCGTTTCACTTTTTTAGGATGCACCTATTTTAATAAAAATTAATAAATTGAAGTCTACATACCCTAATAGACACATTCATTTTTACACTTTTCTTTTCAAAAAATAACGTCCTGAATTGAATATAACAGCTAGGATATTGTGTACACATGCGAAGCGATTCTAATGTTAATCTTCAGCTTAAAAGTGAAAGTATACGCGTGTAAGTGGGGAACATGTAACCCAAAGTAAAGACGGTGTTACCTAGAAAGACCTCATGTAGGTTACTAGAACGTAGATGGTTGTTTAATTTATCTTTCAATGTTAAATGCAATTAATTGATCGATCCTAACTGATACTCGAAGATTTTTGTTTCCGTGGTTAACTGATTCAAATTTATGATGGACATAAAATAAGCAAGGGAAGCAGGATATTACTTAGCTTTTATTAATAAAAAGGATAAATAAGAGATAGTAATCTATCATACTTTTCAAAACAGTGATATTAATACGTATTTAAACAGACGTACATACGTGCAGGTAATAGCAAAGACATGAAATATTATAGGAGAATAGTAATGACCTCACCTTGTTAAGACTGAAATGGTGGGACATGTATATACTTTCTCCGGAGCGTAATATTCGGCGGTTTCACTTTTAATCGTAACGAGTACAGTTGAGTGCTGTGATGAAGATGAGCGGAATTTTACATATTCTGGTAAGTTTTTGGGTTAATTAGATTTTATCTATTTGGATACTGCAATATTATTTATATATTTACCAACTTTGAAAATTTTGTTAGGTAAACAGTTTACATCAATCTCCGCACATATTATATATGCACATTCATTTTCTAAATAATTTTAATGTATAGTTGTAAGTTCTTATTACTGAAAATTAATTTAAATTCGACAAGCATTGATTTAGAATTAAGAAAGTAGAATACACAAATATAAATGGACAATAGGATGATGTAGATTTAGGAGCAAATAATACCACAGCTTTTCGCAACATTGAAATAGTATTTTTTGCGTTAGGTACTGATATTTGCTTTAATCTACGCCGCAGCAGCCACAATAACACCGCAAGCTCCGAATTTCCAATATTTTGAAAGGTAAGAATATTTTACAAACTTGCGGAAAATACATATATATTTTTTTTTCTCTTTTAGGCCAAAATACCGATATCCATATTACGACGAAAACGGCGTAGGTCGTTTGTTATATGGTTATGGAGATGGGAAATTGTACCAGTATAAACAGTTTACACCACTAGAAGGCATACACTAATTAATAAAGTTCGCCACTTTCCGTGCGCTTCACGAAATTAGCAGAGATTAGATAGGCTCGTGTTTATTTTCAGGAGAATGGGTTCGTGTTGCATACTGGTTCCCCCGAGAGTCGACAAAACACGAGTCTGTCTAGTCTCTGCTAAATTCGTGAAGCGCACAGAAAGTGGAGAACTTTACTGATGAAGGCCAAAAGGAAGAGCCTTATGTGTTATGTCCTGCTTAAAATTCCAGTCATTAGCTGTAATTCGTACGTTTTATGTATTTTTGTATTGTGTAGAATAAATGTTTGTTACTTGTAGATATAGTTTTATATTATACACCGGGTGTCTCACCGCGAACTGCATTGATCAATACATGAAAAGCTATACATTAGAAAATTCTGAAAACTTGGCAGTACACTAAACCCGATATGTGCTATTGAACTAAAATATTTTTAATAATTTGGCGCTTCCAGTTATACCGGAAATAGTTGTCAAATTTGTTATTTGAAAATGAAAAATCCTATATATTATTAATATCTGTAATTCCTCATTTAATTTTAAGACATGTTTGATAAAACAACTGTCTCTATCTGTAGAATATTTGAAATACTTCGCTTTTTTGAAAATTTTGCTGAATGAGTGCACGTGAATTTGTATAACTGTTTAACTTGGAAAATTGAAATTTTGTAGACCGTACAGAATCGGAATAAATTTTTCCAAAACTGCTTTCTTCGCTGTTTTCAATTATAAACAATGCAGTCACACGAACGAAGATTATTTAAAATTATTTATTATTTATGGAGAATACAATAAAGTAATATCAAGAACATGCGAAACCTTTGCTTGGGATCGGTCAAGGCAAAAATTGAAAAACATAGTTCTTACCTATTTATTCGAGTATGGTCTCAAGAGCACGAATTATTTTTGGACAACATTATCTGGACAAATGCGGAGAAATTTACAAGTAATGTACTGCATCAAAAAAGTGTTAAAACTTAATTTTTTTAAGCGCAACTACCTGTTTTTTTTTTCTTATCAAATCGCTCTTACGAAAAATACATATTGATCACGTATCTAACATTTTTTTTTAATGTCCTATTTTGGAGGTATCCAATTTTGTCGTGCCTATTAGGAAACAATTCAATTGTTCAATTGTTAATGAAACGTTGAATTTTTCCATTGTTCTAAATACATGGGGATTTGAATTCTCCACTAACTTGGTCCTGTAAGCGTAATTGTCGGACACGCTGTAGAATAGTTTGTATTTTTTTTCAGATTCTAATACTGTCCTATACCCATTTTCAGGTAGGTCGGCACATATTCCTTGGTACTAGAGGGTTTCGAAGGGAAGTGAAAGAACCGGCGCGGAGCTACGCTGATGATGTCCATGTTCTAATGTTTTTATTTTTTATTTATTTGTTTTGCTGTGAATAATTCCATCTAGCTTATATGGCATATGTGAACTGTATATTCAACATGGTGTGCTACAATACAACTAATATAATAGTTGTATATGTTAAAGAGAGAGAAAATTGCTTCATTATATAAGAAAATTGCATTCTCTATCTTACACGAACTTCCACCAAAACACATAGGACAGTTCTCCCTTAATTAAACTAATTTGCACTTGAAGAAGAAACGACCATTGCAAAAAACTAAATTTTACAGGAAATGACATATTAAAATTTCCTAAGAAAATGAAGTAATACAGTGGAAATGAGATGCATCTGTATGGTCCAAAATAATCAAAATGCTAAAACTAATAAAATATTTGCCCGTAGACATAAAAATGTGCTAAATTTCTATAAGTTACTACTTGTATCTACGAAAATTAAAATATGGTCTATATTTTAAGCGAAGAGATTGGAAAAAAGAGAAGCAACGTCTAACACAGAATACCCGACGAACCTGCTTCAAAAACAGCGAAATTGTTTTATTTTGATTCTATAATGACTTTTGATTTGTATTGCCGTATTGCTCCGGAGTAGTTCCTGAACTGATATTTAATGTTTTATTTACCCATGCGATTCACTCCTGTGCAGCCCCAGTTTCTGCTTCCCTTCACCCCTGTCGCACTAACCCTTCGACAGGGGCGACGTAATCCTGCATGCGCAGTTAGTTTGCTTAGAGAACTGTTGAGGATTAGAAGCAAAAATGAAGTCTTCGTAGGTATATTCATGTTGCATAACTCGCCAGCTTTCTTTTATCTGCACCTCATCTGTATCCCGTAACATGCATACGAGTTGCTGCAGAGGTGTTCCGGAGTAGCTCTTTTAAATAAGCCGAAAGCCACTTATGTAACGCTGTTAGCTCTTACGTAACAAATTTCGCTTATACATCAAATTACCGGCGCCATAATGTGTCCACACAATTAGCAGTGAGAGCAGCAAGGATGTCAAGAACAGCTTCAAACTCTCCAAATAATAGATGAGATTATTATTACAGCCGACTGACTATGGATTGTAATACATAACGTCTATTTAGTTAAAAAGCTTGCGAACTAAACGTGATGACTGAGTAATTGTTGAAATTTACGAATTTTCATGGCATAAGTAGTTTATTGGCAGTTGAATTTCTCATTTGCGTTAAGCAATGGAAAAGATGTGGAAAATCAATTGATGTGTGTCAATAATACGTAACAGATGGTTACACTTGGAGAACTTTGAGCTTCGCTTTATAGAAATAAGATACAAGATTAGTTGGTGCTTAAATAAGTCTTTTAAGTTAGGATAGATCCAACAATTTTTCGAAAAATACAATTTCAAGTTTTTATAGAAATAGTTTCTGTTTATTTAAAGAAACATTTTCAAAATAAAAATTTTTTGGAACCAAACTTTTTAAAATAGATCATCCTGCATATCACTACGTTTTTGAACGCTTCTCTTCAATCCACGCCAAACTTCATCAACATTTTCTATATCTTTCTCGCTGAGTTTTCGATTCTTGATTTAATTTGATTTTTTTCTCGATTTAGTATTTCTTGAAATTTTTAATGCTCTACCCACTTTAGAAAATAAATGAAGACAATAAGAAAAAAAGGATGGTTTGAGCATCTATCATGAAGAAGCTATATATGCAGCTTATAAATTTTTTTCTCTGCCCAAGAAAAAAATTATCTTCCGCCTGCACACAAGGTGGACACGCTGATTGTTCTCAAATTGTGATTAAATGAGAAAGAACCTTATTTCTTCCTATTCCTTACAATAATAATCCGCGGACGAAAATCAAATCTCTCATAAAAGTTCTATAAAATTGATTGCGATTAAGAAGAAAAAAAAATGTACCATGTATAATTTATTAACACTGCAATATAAAACATTTACATACATAAGAAAGCCATTACTTAATTTTTAAAAATGCAGAATTTCTCATAAATATAAAATTTCAGCTTTTTTTCACGCTGCTTGTCAATAAATAGAGTATATTAATAGTAATAGGCACCCGCAACGATATTCTTTTTCAAATAAAGAACAATTAAACTATTTATTAGTAAAGACCAAATAAATATTTTTAACATATTATTTTATTCCGTAATTATATTCGCCATTGTACATCTGCAATCACATTTTCGATTGAATCAGCTACACTTATTGTAAGATAACGAAAGAGTTTTGTTTGCATTAATATTGAAGATTCTTGGCATAAAACGCAATATTTATTATATTAATATTCACTGCATTTATGTATTGTTTGTACTGAAAGGCTAAAGTAGATTTTATAAACATTTATAATTATCAAAGAATAGTCTATGGTATGACATGAACATTTTCCTTTATAAAATTGAAATTGATTGTAAAATACACATATGAGTATGTAATAATGTATATGTAAACGTACTAATCCAGCACACGGAGTACGGACCTAGCGTCACAGGTAACAATGAAAAAACATTAAAATAGAACACTTAGAATAACAACATGATATAGATATATACGTATATCAATTTAAATATTCGAAGGCATCTGATGTCATTCACAAGCAGTCTTTCACAATTTATTTTACATAATTATTTAATTTATTTTTATAAAAACAATTTCATAACGTTTGGTTAACGAGTCGTGTAAAATATCATACTCACATTCTGTAACAGACATACCGTCTATAGAGGTACTTTTAAATAAAAACTCGACTCGTGAGTGGAATATGCATCGTGCAAAATTGTAGATCATAGCTTACAATAAATAATAACGATAACTATTATTAATCCCAATATCTACATATCTTTGTTTTTTATACTTATTTCGGGGCGATTTAATAGAACTAGCATGACCGAATAAATCTAGAAATGTACGCTCTTGTTTCTGAATTTGTAAAAATGAGGAGGTACATTACGAAACGCAGTTCTTGACATAATTCAAAACGCAGTATTTATTTTTTTTTTATGCGACCCTGGCAAACTAAGAAAACGTGCGATATTTTTGAAAACCATACTTATCACCCATTTTACACAACACAGCAGGATTTGCAAAAGTATATTTTATGTAAGATTCGTGTAGTTAATTTGTGCTATTTGTAGAAAAGAAAAACTGCAAGCCTGCATTTTGCAATGCACCTCATTAAATATGTTTTTATTACTCTAAAGCAAAACAATCAAAATCTAACGTATAATTAATCTTTTATTATTCATTATTACGGAAATTTTTATAAATTTTTTTTGTCAAATAATCTACTCTTTGGATTCAGAATTGCTTGAATAACTCGCGGCATCCTTTAAATTAATTTTCTTAACGTATCGCCTGAGGTGTTGTTCCATGGAGTTTTGCATAGTTGAATGGATTCTGTCTGAATGTGGTTTCAATAAAAGAACTAAGCTGGCAGAGGAATGGCCTGAGAAGAAACATCTTGAATTAAGCCAAGGTAGTGGGCTTAGTCGACAACATGAAGGGCCTATAATACAGCTCCGGATCTGGGAGAACCTCTAACTCTACGTTTATATATTACGTACTGGAAGCTCGCGTATTTTAATCAGTGATTAAAAGTGAGAAATTAATTGGCATCCTTTCACTCCCTTTCTAATCGCTATAGCGATTATTTAATCACGGCTAATTTGGATACTTATACCTTTAAAAATATAGTTTGATATTAAATTACGATCTATATTCCTTTTCTAAAAACTTGACTGAAAGACGGGATGATTTTAGACATTGCAAGCAAGCAAGAATTGACTTTCCTTAACGGTAACGAATTTTTTTCACCAGAAACGTTTAATTTACATCACGATTGAATTTATTCCTTAATTTGTAGGAAAATATTCCATTAAAATTGAAGATTTAGGATGTAATGAAAATGAACCGAAGACAAGTTATTTACCCGTTCTACCATGATCGTCGGTGACTTCCAACATCCCCGCACCTAGAAAGTAGTGTATAAAGGGAGATGAAGACACTGAGAATGAGCTCAGAGGAAGTTTGGTATTGAAAATGTGGATATAGGCAGTTGGTTAATGACAGTTACTTCTAAACAACGTTCGATGTTGTAAATTGTAACATTGCAGCGTATTATCTATTTTGCTATCTCTTCCACAAATTTTGCACGACCATAACAAACATCTTTCTTAAACTAATGAATTACTGGAAATGTGTTTCAGGACGGTACAGAGCAAGAAAATGCATGAAGGAATATAAACAAAATTATAACAGAAATGTAAATATTTAATAAAGATAATTTATAAAAATAAAACAATAGCAACATAAAAATAAAACTGTGGAAAGGAAATAAAATTACCCTGACCTTAGTGCTAAAACATAATTGATTTATTCTTAGTTTGATTAATTACGTAAGATGTAAATCGTTTTAAGAATTTGGGATACTCTCGCTTATATACTGCCCGTAGGACTGATGCCGGTGCCCATCCTCCAGGATTTACTGTAAAAAATAAGAAGTTTTAATTTTGGATATTAAAAGATTATTCATGCCAATACTTACCTACCGAACAGTATGTTATCTTACATGTTATATTATCTCTTGATATAGGGGCACCGTCTTTTGGTGGGTCCACTTGTGTTTGACAAACTAAACAAACTGTGAGGAAGATGCGAACGCATTTCCCAACGTTAGCCTTAAAAAATAGATTTATAATTAGTAGCATAAATATTTTGAATAAATTTCTACAATATCTATAATCAAAGGTACCACAGAATTTTTGTCTGGAAACAAACCAGACCAAACTATAATCAAACAATTGAACGTGAAAAATAATATATTCTAAGAAGGACAATAAATATATTGTGGTTTCTAAAAACCGTTTTACGTAACTAATATTGAATATTAATTGTAATTATTAATAATCGAAAACTTCTAATGGGAAATGATACTCCAGAACTAAATTGTGGGTGCATACGAGTTACACAGTATCGTTTGGAGGGAAGACAAAACATCGAATTTATTAAATCATCCACTGTACAACCCTAACCCAAGTTACAATGATTTTTTTTACGTTCCCTAGAATCAAGAATCAGCTACGCAATCAGCGGTTGCAGTCGCAGTTTTGACCGTTCCAGCTGATGACTGGCACAATTGTTTTAACTGGCTTTGTTGAGGATAGGATGAGATTTTCTAAATACTGATGTTATAACAAAAAGCACAAACTTTCAATCTCGATTTTATAACGGTAGAACTACGTAGTCTATGACTATTCAAAATAATGTATGTACGGATGTACACGAAGGGTAACGTGCCAGAATTGGTGCTAAATTAGTGATTAATGACCCATCCGTAACCATATCATAACCTCGGAAGTATTAATAGAAATTGAAACGGAATCGATTGTCTGAGATGAATGTAGCTATCAGTTGCACTGTGGTTGATGTATCATCGTGGTAGTGGCAAAATTTGACGTTTGCACGGTCTCGCACTACGTTAATTTGTAATTCTGCACAACACAGCAATTTAAACGGCGTTATGCTTTACATTATACAAACTTTCACACAATGAAATTTAATTCTTCCACTAGTTTCGTACTAAGCTACATGAATACAACTTAAGAATTGTTGTATAAAGTTGTATAGCATATAACGAAGTTGATTCCGAACAAAAGTTTTCAAGGTCGAGACCTTATTAATAAATTATTCAGCATACATAGTGAAAACCACCACTATTTATAGTAATAGCTCTTATTACAATAATGAGTACAAAACATTCACACAATAGAAGTCGTTTTATATTAGATATAGCAATAGTGCAAAAAAAAAGAATATAATCTTAAAATTAAAAATAAATTATACTCACAGGGAACTCCGGATGTTCTGTAGAATGGTTCACGACTGTCCATATATCAGGGCCTTCCCTATCTTGATCATTCCCCAACCGTCTCAAATGCGACCAAAACAGACAATCACGTTGACTGGCAGGCCATATCCTTTTATGGGTCTGTTGAAATATCAATGTGTCTTCTGCGATAGTTTCTACGACTTGCATGGTTTCCAGGGTTGCTATAAATATTTTTCATTAGAGAGAAGACGCCATTGAATGATATAACTACATACTTTCCCAATCATACCTATACTGTGGACTAAAAAAGTAATGACACAATTCATGTCCTGTTATTCCTTTAACAACATGAACTGCCTTTAATGGATCTACGACCATACCATCAATCTCTTCTTCGCGTCTGTACATTTTCATTTCGCCATCTTCCGCAAATAATTGCCAACCGGTACCACATTGCCCAACGCCAAGCCTAGCCATTGCTACCTCCTGCTTCACCAATTGATCAATCTAAAAATTTTGATGTACAGTTGGATATATGTTCAAATACAGCACTTGGCTTTTTCACTTTAAAACAAAGAAAAATTAAAATCAAAACAAAAAAAATTGAAAAAACAACATAATTGAAATACACTATGAATTTAATAACTTAATAATCCTTATTGTAAATTTTATTCAAATAATTAATAGCTCTCTACTTATTAAGCCATCAATGACGAATGATCGAAATTCTTGCCTTCCATTTCGATACATTTGCGCAAGCGATGTTTTGTTTACCGTTGTATTGATAACCAAACAATACCAACATCAGAAATCGCTTGGATGCAATATCCAAACATTGAACAAAAACATTGGAGCGATAATAACCTCCCATAATGCCGTACAACAGCATTGACGGCAATTTGATAAACTTACTTCTCTCCACAGTCGATGTTGGGCAGCAGGTGAAGTTGGAGGAGGAGTAACCGGTATCGCTTTTCCATTTTTCAGTCTTTCCCTAAACTCTTGCTCCTCTTCAATTTTTTCCAAGCCCGATTCAACAGCATCATAGAATTCGTCATCTCCGATAACACTATGTGGTCCCTCCTGCAGAGAGCATTTATTTTTAGTATAAAGAGTTACTATTCAAGATTTAAAACTTGATAAATCTTTAACATGGTGTACAGATAAGAAACTTACTACATTCATATTTCTTACGATAAAATATGTCTAAAAAACACAGTTTCTTTTAAATACAGAAACCGGAAATATTTGCTGTGTTGTTAAAACATTCAGAACGTAAGAATAAGGCAAAAATCTTTACAAATCCTCTTGTAGATACGCAACATGTATAAAATAATATCTTCACTGTTACTGTTCATTGATAAGTTCGCCTATTAATCACAAATTAGTACGCAACGATATGACTTTAATAACTATTTTTTATTACGACTGAATGGTAAATATATAGCAATTCTATTAATTTCATTGACAATCTAATCTTGAGAAGTCCGTCAAAGAAATTGAATAATATAATAAGCACCGGAAATTTAATATAAATTTAAAGTGCAATTTAAGAGAATTTTAAAATGCAAATATATGAATGTACCGACTTGCCATTGAACATTTCGACAACTTCGCTTTTTTGCAGAATTTTTTTAATTTATTTTTTGTACTAACATAGATAAACTATTGACTATCCTGGATATTAAAATTACTTTTCACATGTGGAACAACCTATTTAGATAATTAAAAGAATTCTCGAAACAAAAAGAACAAATAGTAATAAAAAAAAAAGATTAAGGTTGGTCGTAATGTTAGGAACACCTTAAAATGTATCTCTTGAGTATCATATTTTGGAATTATCTAATCGTAAGGCGTAAAAATCATTGGACGGTATAAAACTAATGTCTCCGCTTTCAACGTCTATAAACATCTTTCAAAAGTTCTTCGGCCGTTCTTGAAATCCCAGTTTATGTATCTGCTTTTGAGAACAACACTTGTAATAAATGTAGTGATGGACAGTCATCGGCGGGGACGTATTAGTTTTTTGTATCGCTGTACATTATAATTTGCAATCTAAGAAAAAATATGGCGTTCTTCTATCAATATCAAATTAATTTTTTAGTAAATATATCTCCAGGAAACGAGGAACTGCAGAGAGACTTCCCTTCGTTCGATCTTCTTCGACTCCTTAATTCTGGTGGTCAATGTAATTTTTTTCTAACAAACACGTAGTGAGTAAATTCTGAAAATTTTTATCCCAATTTCGCAATTTAAATATTGCTTGTTAATACACAGTGAAGTCTGGTTGGAAATGTTTTTATTTTATAGTTGCCGATGCTCTGTAATGCCAGTTCATTGGACGTTAGATCGCGAACTTTGGTAGCGTATTACAGGCTAGAATATGGTATTGTTAAAGAACAGAAATTTAGTTGTTTGAAAATTTAATCTGTCAGAATATAAAATATTGTGGTGAGTATCGAACAGACTCTTAGACAATCAGCCCCTTCAGTCCAAGTCGCCTTTGAGAGAAGACGTTAAGTGGTTAATTTTTAAAAGAATTTCAAGTGTTGCAGTGTTAAATTTTTACCTCTAGTACAAAGTTAATTCAAATCGTTATTTGAAAGAACGGGGTTTTCTTATGCGATCCATTAGTTATTTTTTTTTTATTAAGAATCTAAGTAATACCAATCCACGACTAACCATTTTCTTTTAATTAGATAAAACAAATTTTTAAATTATATAACGGTTTTAGCATAAAATAGGTCTTCTACTTTTTTAAACCAACTTTTTGTAACTCAATTACATTTGTGTCGTTAACTTTTTTATGTTGAATAAAACACTTTTACGTTTTTGGAAATGCAACAACAAAGGCTTTAGTATTTGTTATGCACATTTGACTAGGAAAGAACGCTAAATTGTTACCTGCGACAAAGTAAAAAAAAGTGTACATTATGTTACTTTTAATTAATTATGGTAGATTTCTTTAAATTGCATGTAAGAAGAACTTCAAGTAATTTTAATATTTAGTGAATTCGGCAAAAATTATAAAATGTGGACCGTAATAAACGCTGTCCTGGTACAACCGGAAATATTTAAACTTTGTCCTACATAAGGCAGGATAGGATAAAATTTACAGAGCGAACTGCTTTTGTGAGAGATAATAATTCTTGTGTAACCATGGCAAATAAGGTGATAATTGCTGTAAGATTTACGTAATATTGAAGTTGTCCTAGGAATTTTGCATACTTCGCGCCAATGTTATCGTAAAAGTAACAATATAAAAAGCTTGAAATCATTATAGTTTAAAGACCGAAACTTCAATATTGTTGGAGAGAAAGATTTAATTTTAAATTTAAACTGAACTTTATTTGCCGGTGATTTATGGGAGCAAGCGTATTTTTAAGCTGTTTACTATACATTTTATAAATATGCATTGTACGATTTATATCCTAATTCAACATCCTCAGCTTTTTTCCAGAACTAATTTATTTTGACGATAAAATGAGGGTAGAAATTTCATTTTCAAAAAATCTGGCAAAATTGCCATACAGCGAAGAACGTATTGATGTCCCTGGAGTGAGGTGTATTAGCAATAATTTAATTCGTTTACTATTAGTAATTTTAATGAAACAGTTATGGAACATTTAATTTCTCAAAAAGGGAGGTTTGAGTTTGGACACAAAGAATAATTCCTATTTTATCGCCGAACTTATTTTTTTTAACTTCTTTTGTGGGTTTGTTGTTTTGTATTGTACTTTTTTACATTTGTTAAACATTAAGAGCCTCCAAATACAATAATTACGAGTCGCTACTGAATGGTGTGCGAATTAACTGCACTGGTTTTATTAGCACATTAGACCATGTGCTTCATGGCCGTTGGAGATTGATAAATAAAGATTCAAGGATTTCTTGAGATGACAAAAGTCGTTGTTCATACATTTTTTGTTTGACTTACGGGAATAAAAAGTCGTTACGCGTCAAATCAAGGAAATACAAGCAATGAGTCATTAATTCGAAGTTTTTTTCCTTCAAATAATCCGTTGCTTGATGTGAAAACGCGTGAGAGCTGGCATTGTCAAGACGAAGAACGTGACGTTGTCGACTGTTTTTCATGGATGACTTCCGGTAAACAAATTGTCGTATACCATTCAGCTTGGAAGCACTTTCGTTGAATTCGATTCACCTAGGAACAACCAACTTTCAGTTCGTACGACTACATCCAAGTTTTGCCGGCTGCTATTTTTGCAGATTTATTTTCAAGTCGAATTTTTTTAGTATTTCCTTACATCAACTGACACGACCCTTTTTTGTGCTTGGGACAAATTATGCGGAAACCATCGGGAATTGATCGTTTTCATATTTTAATGTTCATGCCAAATCGAATGTACTGCAGTTTTTTCGATATGCTTAAGGCTAAGACGTTTATTTCACGGTGGCCCATACCGATCTTCTTCAAGTTGTACACAGCAGTTTTTTAGAGCAACAATCGCCTTTGATCGACTTTCACGAGAACTACACTGACCCTACTAGAACCACGACGAAATTCTGCAGACCAATTGAAAATTACCTTTTCTGATGGCGTTTCACTATCAAAAGTTGAACGAAGCGATTCGGTATTGCTGCTGTGTTAGGATTTTACTAAAATCATAACAAATTTTCCAACGAAAACCTTCACATGAAATTCCATTTTTTCACAAAATTAAACGCTCACTGCATCAAATTTTACGAAAATAGTAACGTTTGTAATTTCATTTGCTATAGATGTAATTGAATACACGTCACTATATGCAGTAATTAGCATTGTTAATGGTGAGTCATTGGTTATATTGTCTTTTGTTTTATATGATAATAAAGTTTTGGATGTTAAAAGTCTTCCTTGAATAATTTTAGGGTGGTCTGAAACGTTCAGAAATAGCTGCAGCGTAGTAATAAACAAAAACAAAAGAAATGGCGATCGACAGTGAAACAATGTGTAATAATTTGAATTCCATTTTTGGCAGGGCAATAAAATAAAATCAGTTCATTAAAAGACCATTCCATGTACAACGTAATATTAAAACAAACATGGATGTAAGGTCGCAATTATTAGCTAGTTAAAAATGCAAGTCTAATAAGTCTTCCGCATAGGTTAATACCAGTGAATCACGTCAATAAAACTTCTTTTTTGTTAACTTAATTGTCAAGGCAAGAAATTATGAAATTTGAAATACGTAAAATAAATGGTTATTTTTTAGCCAAATAAATTCAAATAATGATAATTATGTGGCAAACATACAAAAAATATTTCCAGTCAAATAAATATAATATTTACACAACACCCATTTTTTGTTTGGTTTTACCATTTTTCTGTTGTTGGCAATATTAATTTTTCGGCTGCCGAAATAATGTCTCTTGGACTAATCACTTTTTATGCGCATTTGCCGAAACTAGTCACCAGTAATAGTAATACGCAAAACATCTTCCATTGCATTTTGAAACTGTAGTTTTTAATTTTTTATGTTTTGTAGGTTGGACACTGTCATGGGTTGTAAGTTGGACGATTTGGTAGGTTTTTCTTAATTTTAGTATAGCACCTCGACAACCAAAACAAACTGATTGTGGCATCAGCGATTTCGATGGATTCAGTAATGTTATTAAGCATGGTAATTGAAAAGGAGAGCATTAAACAAACGGAAACGGAATTGAAAATACCAAAAACGAGTTTGGTGCGATATTTCACAAAAAATACGAAAATTTGATGTTAATGTTGCAACTTTGAGCGACAGTGGCTTGAACATTTATAGTTGAAGTGTAGCATCATACTTGACTTCCAAATGCTTTTTGACTGCGAATTGCTTTTTCACCAAAAATCGAACGATAAATGATAACGATGGCATCTGTTGCTAATGTAAAAGCGAAAGCAGCTAACGCGAGGAAATACGACAAAACGAAAGAAACGTGCATCTATAGATGATGATTATTGTTTGGTTTGTTTTCAATATACGTCCCAGACATGTATCCTATCAATTCCACCAAGTGTAACGTGCGATTCTGATGAAGATTTCATTTCAACATTTTTCACTTATTTTCGTTTATCATTTCCACTGAAATGTCAATAATTAAAAGATTTTAAAAAAAAGGTTTCACTCATGGGATTTTATAATAATTTTTCACTTTTCCATCGGAATTCTTTGGGATGTTCAACCCACAAGCCTTTTCAACACTTGCTTTCTCCGGTTTTGTAAAAACAGCCGATTTTTTTTTTCTGATTTAAAAGATCTAAAAATTTTTGCGTCATAAAGTTTTATCACGGTGTATAATACGTCACGAAATTCCAATAATTACGAATTTCATGGTCACAAGCCTCTCCCCTAATTAATTTGCTATTACATTTACAAATAATTAAATGAAACTTACGAAACACATCAATTGTGTGTATTATTAATTTGGTTATGCAATATAACATTTGTAAATAAATACATCATAATGTCCTTTTTTCTTACATAGTTGATTGATTTAATTTTTCGTGTCAGTAAAGTAATATACTGACTACTACTACTAAATGAAATACAGTCTCCTTTACTTGAAAAAAAAATTTTGTTTAATTTTTTTGCGATAACCAACAATATTACGGTAAGACGTATTAAAAAAAAATATACCGCGGTTAACTTTGTTAAATCTTCGTAACCTTTCTATAGCGTTAGGGAATAAGTTTGTTACATAGCAACTAATAACAATTTAGTAATACATTCCTGAAATAAAAATATGAATTTAAAATTTGCAAACAGAAGTTGATAAATGGTTTTAAAAACGTCGCATTAGATTCCGCCACGTTTTAAAAATTAACTCGTTAGAAAGATACAAACTTACAAATTTTGTAGGATATGGAAGAGCTACAACGGACGCCATGGTAAGTACTATCACTAGTCACTATAAAATACACTGGATTAGATGTTATAGCGAAACAAATAATTCACAAGTTCACAATTCAACAACCGTTCACTGCTTCATGCTCTAGCCGCAGTATGATTTGTCGTCAGACTTATTCCGAGGATAGTTGAAATAAATTTTCCCATTTCATAACGCCGCAATTAATATTCCGGTAGTAGCGTCCTCGTAACGACACACATCTTTTTATATAATCACAACCCTCGATCCACTTAACGTTTTAACCAGTCTATACAGTATCGTGCAAGCATTTACTAGTTTCGCTTTTTAGTTGTGAGTACTAGGTTACATATGTACGTAATCATAATTTAATCCTGCATCAACTAGTACGGAACAGAATGCTATAGTGGTTATTAGAGAGCGATACATAATAATCATTGAAAATATAGGTTAGCACGTTAATTTCAAGTCCTATATTAAGTATAAATGTGATAATTAGGAAACCAAATACTGTACTATTGTTGTACCATATGCTATGTTGATATGTTATTATCAAAAGTTGTCGTCCAGCAATAACTATGGTAAATCTCTCATTGAGTAGCTCAAAAATGTAAGAAACTCGTAAAATAAAATGTCTGTTTTAACCGATATTTCATTTATTTATTTCAGTAGCATTAATATTAGATTGTCTTTGAAGCACTAACAACTATATGTTGGAATGCAGTATAATAGTTCTACATTATTTTATTATCAAACAATTACGTTCTTACATAATTGAAAGATAATCTACACACACATACTTTGAAAGATACATGCTTATGGAAGGATTACAGTCGTTATGCAAAATAGACATTTTGCGCTCGTACTCGTGCCGCCTTAAAGCAACCAAATCGGAAAAACATTCGCCCTCAAAATTTATTTGTTGAAATAAGATGGTCTTAGTGACAACGAATAAACAGAAACAAATGTGTTAGTTTGTGTCATTGTGTTGGCGTTGATTGTGTAAAACCATTAAAATGAAGACTATTGAAGGAAGATTACACCAGCAAGTTTTCATGTACACCTCCCCGAAGTTATAAGCGCAGCAAGAAATGTGACCCTTCTTTAATTTACTGTCCCAGAAATCAAGAAAGAAATATGAAAAACAATAGCATGGTGTAAGAGCAAGAAGGCCGAAGTCTATATGGGGAACGTTATGGTGGCTTATTTTTCTGAAAAAGCTAAAACTATGAAATCATCATGAAACCCTACACTACCATTCTCGGAAGTTTGGCCTAGGGAGAAAGTTTTACAATCCCTTGATTTAATAAGTTTTATTGCATTCAACGATGATAATATCAATATATATTTGTCTTACACACTCGGAATTTAAATAACCAAACTATTACGAACAAGAAATTTAATTACGCATTTTATGACACGGAATACCCAATTGCATTTGCACCAAACAGATAAAGATTTTAGAGGATGCCCTCTCAACCTTAGGGGCTCGTCCTTACCTGGCTTGACCATTTAGAATGTTTTAATGCAATTTTAGTTATCATTGTGATAAGGCGCACTACGACGTAATAACTGTTCGAAATGCTTCGTGGTAAACGATCCAGCGTCATATCTGTATGCAAGAGGCTGCTTCACCAAACGAATCGGTAAAAAAATTTAGCTCCATCGACAATAAAATATACTATTCGTCAATATCAACAAACAGGGGATTTGAAAGACCATGGCCGTCCCAGTCCACCACGAATAACCATCGCAGCAGATGATAGTCTGCTACAATTAGTAAAAGAAATCGCAGAAAAACTGACCCTGAAATGCCGAGTGAATTCAATCGCGGATGACAGTATCCAATTTCAATTGCCACGGTCAAACGCCGGCTAGTGGAAGGAAATTTACATGGTCGTGTATCAGCCTATAAATTATTGCTACCGATTAAAAGGCTGCAGTGGGCCC
This sequence comes from Oryctes borbonicus, assembly GCA_902654985.2. Classification (NCBI taxonomy): domain Eukaryota; kingdom Metazoa; phylum Arthropoda; class Insecta; order Coleoptera; family Scarabaeidae; genus Oryctes; species Oryctes borbonicus. The sequence continues at coordinate 641,171 of LR736861.1, read as the reverse complement.
GACAAGATCGAAACTGGATGGCACAGCATGTTTTATGGACCGATGAATCAATATTTAAAGTGTTCGGTCAAAGCAGGAGCGGGTTTGCAAGACGGTCTGCTAATGAGAGAATGCTTCTCCAGTGTATTGCACCATCAATAAAACACGGTGGCAGTTCCGTTACAGTTTCGGATTAGCCCCGTTAGCTTTTTCATCCCCAAATTTGCAGTGAATGTATCATAAACACGCCCATGCGAGTTGTCCAGTGCCTCTGCTATTTGTATCATTATCGTCTAGCACCATTTAGTAAAGCGTTCCGATGTTATCGATAGTGGTTGCAATTTTTGGTCACTGCGAACGTTCATTACCAACGAAACTGGTACGACCACGTTTGAATTTAGCTGCCTAAAAATTCGCTAGAGAGCTCCCGTAAACAGCGTCCATTTAGATTATTCGATTTCTTTAAATTTTTACAGAAACACTAACATCGAGTGGCACAAACACAACATAACATAACAAAAACTGAGTATCCAACATGGCTGAAATTTTCAAAAATACTTTTCAATGTATGCACAATTATATTAAGTAATATTAAATAAGGTTTGAAACTTTTCAGGCTACCCTCGTACATTTACGTTCATTTGTAGTAACTTATATGAGGATAAAGGATAAAACTGTCAACCGTGAAGTGAAAACAAATCAAAGCTGTAGATAAGAGATGTTGTAAATATAAACAAATTTCTACATCGCTGTTGTTTATGGTACTTCGTATATGTTTAGCGTTTCATGAATAATTTGTTGTTAAACACTGTAAAGGCTGAACAGTTATAACTATTACTTGAACATTTCACTAACATGAACCACTAAAACGCCAAACTGATTTGGTTTGTACTGTTTGTTTATTCGAATAAAAAAATGAATTGTATGTAATGCAAGGCTTCTATAGATTTGTCAAAGCAGGTAAAAGATTACCCTCATTGTTTGCAGTGGGGTACTAAACCGTACAAAAAACTGGCATTAGATGCATTTTGTGTTGCTCAACTATAAAAAAAAACTAAAAAGTAGTGTTTTTCAACAAATAGCATAGATTAACTGCACGTGTCCTGCATATAATATATTTTTACAAATATAAGATGGGAAATGCTAGTGTAAAGGTATTCAAAAATATTGCTTTTAGTTTACAAGGGGCAAGGGGCGCAAAAAAAAAGAAATACGATGCATTTTAAATTATGCCCTTTAAACTGTCCGTTATGAAAGTGAAATATGCTTATACATTCCGGTAATTAACATGAAAATTCATTATCATCAAAGTCATTATCTAGTGATAAAACGCATCAAGAAGCAAGAAAAATAAAACTGCTGTATGAACAAATCGCGTAAAAGTAAATTCTGCAAATTTACATTATCCCAAATGAAATAAGCAAGTGATATTAATTATATCGACGAACTTAGAAAGTAGTTACGGAACTTATAACTTAACACGAAGAAAGAAATAATTCGTAGCACTTACTCTAAGTTTGGTTTTAACCCCTAATAAGAAAACGCTGCTGTTGTTGCGGAAAATAAAACTGTACATGTTAAACCATAAATGTCCTACATGACACTATCAGTTGTCAATTTAACATACTACATATACAGCTATTTGCCTCGAGATCAGCTATAATAAAGATAATGTGTTCCAAAATCAACGAAATGCTTTTAGGTATAGCAAGATTTTGTTCTAAGAATAACTCGCTGTTGAGTTGAATGGTGGTAAAGTCTTTCATTTAACATATTAACATTTGGTTGCGAAATATATAACATAAGTATGCATATGTATATTCATAGGTGATATGGTAACTACTAACGTAAATAGCGCCACATAACGAAATAGTTTTCGAATCATGTTTTGCTCCATCTATTGGGAATGAAGGCATTAGAATGAAAACCACGAAATAATTTAAAATTGATTTTGTATTGTATTTATAACTTATGGTCGGTGGAGCGTAAGGAATAAATATATTGAAGGACAGTAGTAGCTAGCAGTTCTTTCACATATTTAACATTTTTGTATTACTAATAAACAAATAGTTGTTACTATTAACCCATGTCTATCTTACAAAAGGAACTAGAAAATTTTATTGTGAAATACAAGCTTTGAAAAAAATATATTATACTGCAATATTACAATTTCATTATTTGCTTCTAAATAAAATTGAACAGGTACCCACTATTTTGTGGTGTTCAAAGGTATTTACACGCCGGTCTGAAAACGGGCATAGATCGTTTTTTTTTTTCAAATTGCGTAACTAGTATTACGCGTCTCTGAAAGAAGGTTGCTCCCATTAACATCCGATATATAATTCGTGGATTAAATAGATAATATGCGATAAGGCACGGGAATAGTAGTCATAATGATACTACATGAGAATCTGCAAGGAACGTCAATTAGTTACTTATTTATATTTTAAGTGTGGTGTAATTCTAATTGCAGGGGATGTAATAAATATTTGATGACTAACACATAAGAACTTGTAAACTAAAAAATGTGAAATATTTCAATATTGTACCATTGTAATTGCTAAAAATTGATTAATTGAAAACGGATTAGATTATTAATGAAAAAATAGCGACATTTGTTAAAGATGTTCTAATGTTCTGTTATGTTGAATAGCATAAATAAAATACTTTGGTTAAATTATTAGTTTAGTCAAAAATCGGGTATTCCGCCACATTTTTCCAACCCTGTATAATAGTAATACTGAATTGTATCTCTTATTGGCGGTTATCACTTTGTAGGAAACAACGTCAGTAGTGACAAATGTACTGCGATAGCGTACAAGATTAGCAACGTTTTTAATCCGGATTACTGTATTTATATACATGTATATATATATATATATATATATATATATATATGTACTCAACAATCAGCTCATGCTACTTAGAAAATTACGGAACAATTTATTTGCTATGAATCATCGTTTTGTATGTATATTTATGCTTATCGCCATAAATAGAAATAAAATCTACACGATTTTTGAAAGAGGGCACATAACTTTAATTTTTTTAACGCGTGGTGACGGTCCAACAGGGTGTATAAGCTCTTTAAAATTTGTCATAACCTCATGAGCTTTTCGATATTTCTAAATTAGGTATTCAAAGCTGCAGTTCTATATTTCTAATTGATACATACTTAAAATATTTTAAGATATTTGAGTATATGGAAAAAACATCAAAAAATTAATAAATTCAATCTAAAATAAACTCTGCATACCTCCGAATTAAAAGTGGTTTTGCAAGAAATAAAAGATTGCTTCAGGGTTAATAACAATAATACTAAAGGTATCGGCGTACCACAAAATATTTAATAAATTCGGAGCATACGTACGTTTCGGTAATCCGCGAATTTCCTATTTGAACATGCTAACTTAAAACAGGCTATTTAATACGAATTAAAGGTAATATGCTGACCTGTAACGTAAGTATTACCATAACAAATTTAATTACGGGTGTCTGTCGGCATTAAAGTATTTCTTATATAATTGCTACATTCAATTTTGTTAAGAGCTGTAGGAGGTTAACCAGTGTAAATTGTTCCAGTTTTTTATAAATTTCAGTTCTCTATTCTATGTTCAAATACTATTGACAAAAGAAATTCACGAACTTTAGAAATATTTTGGGTGGTACGAAGTACTTGCCATCCCAATCAGAAACATTTAAAATTCGCGGACAATGTAAAGTTGGGAGTTCCGGCAATAATCATCAAATTAGCATGCAGCACACCAAGAAATTAGAGACTATCAAGGATAGTAAACGTTACAAGCATTGCTCAATGTCTGCATAAGGTCAAGTTGTTCCCGACGTTATCTGTATCCTATATTTACCTATATTCCCATTTATTATAAATGTTACACTGCATCATCTACGCAGTTTTTAGTAGATAAGTTATTTTTGTTTGTTTACAAAAGATACTATTTTAATTTGCAGTACAATGTACAGGGTGTGGCATTAAAACCATCGGTTAAACGAATACTAGGAATTATTATTAACTGAATGCTGAAAATTTGTCTTCCAGGATTCTTCATATTAATTTTTCAAATAAAAATATTAGAAACACTGAATTATTTAGGGTTGTACCGTAAACGAATATCTGAGTTCTTTAACACAAACATCTATCGTAAGTTGAAAACATTATGATTTTGTTCGAACAACAGGGTGCTTTGCCCCTATTGTAAAGTACTCACAAAATCGGTCTCCCTGTGTAGGTAAATCTGTAATTAAATATAATTATACATAATGATCGAATTACGGTACAATAAAAAATTTACTACTACTAGGAATTATTACTAGCTGAATGCTGAAAATTTGTCATAGACGACTGATGGTAACACATTTGCATAAAATGTGTAAAATAATAAAAGACCTATCAAGAATCTTGCCAGTAGTGGAAGATCCCCTTTGATGAATGATGCTTGGTATGAGTGGTTTCGGCTGTCTTTTTCCTGGAACCACTTATCGTGGTTATTGCATTCCAATTGCCTTGTATACATCCATATGTTGGACCAGATTGCTATCCCTAGCTGTGACCTCATTGTTTTTACACTCAGCAACTATACAATGTCTATATGAATAATGATAGCAAGGACTGTGCAGTAGTATGCAACCAACACAAAAGTATCAGTGCAGTCTGTACCACACAAGTGTAATCAATTATTCTGGGACAGGTGTTTCGAAGATCCGTCGACCCTCATTTTCAATCTTCGATTGAAACAGCTCTCTCAAATTAATTAATTACCTTTGTGTGGTACGATACTGTTGTGTTGTTTCCCAATATCTACGTGAATTAACACACCCTTTCACTAGTCACTTACAAATCACTAGTTATAAATGCAACAAGTTTGCGTAATCGCTTGTTACATTTTCAAAATTTTAATGGAAAGAAAGGTATTTAAACGGGAAAAAACACAAGGTAGATAGGGATTGGGCAATTCTTAAAATGTTTACTATCCTCGAGAGAATAAATATGTCCTCTATTCCAGAAATTATCAACGTAAACTGTACGTGTGATTTAAAAATTTCTACTGGGATACTTCTCCGTAGTTCTTAGTATTATTATTAATAGAGTAGTATTTGCACTATTATAAATTTTAGAATTGTTAATTAATGGTTAACAATAAATAACAAATACATCTAGATACATAACAATATTCACTAATCAGATTCAATTTAATAGATAAGAAAATTATACAAAAGACACTCACCTCCATATCGGGTCCAGGATGGATATTTCTTATTTTCTGCAGTTGATCAAAGTAACTCTTTGAGAGACTCTCAGTCTTTTTTCTTCGTTCGGTCTCTCTCTCCAGTCGTTTGCGCCATGACTCTTCTCGCTGCATCACTAGATCTACACAATGGGCAAGAGTATCTAAGACAGCTGCAGTTGTGGTCCTAAACGTTATTGCTTCACCTTTGAAATCAATAGCTGGCAAGTTTGCTAAAACACCTCGAGATTAATTTGCGGACTCTCCTTGTTATCCAATTACCTTTGGTATAATTAATAGATTTAACATCGGTTTGCATATCATTGTCGTTCAAATTAGAATTTTCGGCACAAATATCAAAAAATTGTTGGAGAGTATCTATCTGTCCACATAGTATATCTTTGAAGGTTTCCAACTCTGCAAGCTTTTCACGTAAATTTCGACCTGTTCTTTTAAAACTACTGCTTGACGCAGTGCTGTATGTTGTAGATTGCAAACTGACACTTGATCCATGTCGCTTTAAACTATTCTCTGAACCTGTACCATAACCTGATTCTGCCTAAAGGATGTACCAAATCAAAATAATATTCTTAAATTTGCTTCAAGTTTACCTTGTAAGATTCTAAAGCATCCACCCAAAGTTGCTTGCTTTCTACACTATCAGCTCTTAAATACCAAATGCAATCATTTACTGATACATCAAACCTGCATTCGTCGAATTCGTGTGGCTGTACAGCATCGACATAAACAAAGGAGGCAGGAAATTGCAGTTAAAACGTAAACAATTGAAAAAACACGTACCTTTACGGTTGCTTTCGCTAATGACAGCGCTCCTCGGCAGCCATAACCTAATTCTTGTTCGCTCTTGTAATATGACAAAGTGCCGTTTTTTAACACGATATAGCGATCCTGCCACCCGTGTATGTAGTTGGTCCATTTGTGCAAAATACCGTGCAATTCATTATGGTTTTCGATATCGGAATCGTCACTACTGCGATCATCCGCCATTGCAATTATTGGCCTTGATGTGGATTATACGACAATCAGGTCATATTGGTCACAAAAACATTCATTTGAATGTCCTGACACCACTTTAAAAAATACTGTTTATTATCGCGGTATTAAATTCCGTTTACGTGTTTTGTATTTACACACATAATCACCATTAGGTTCAATTGCCATCTATCGACTACTTCGAGAATCTTTGTGTTGCAGAATTAGCTCTCTACTTAAGCTACAGCATATTGGGTTGCCTATATAAATGTTACTTTTTCTGCTATTAAATACCGGAACAGTATCATTATTAAATAATAATAAAAAAATTCTAACAATATCTTTTATTGACACAAAAACAAAGAAGTTGGGTGCATTGGGCTAATAATCCTTTTGGTTTGTAATCGGACATGTCCGTTGGGCCAAAATAGTGCGAGCAAGTAATTACGCAGCCCAAAAAAAAAGTTTTTTATCCGATTTGAAGCAAGAAATTTAGAAACAATTTACATTTTTACTAATTGGCTCACGATAAACAAGAGTCACAACGTGTTTTCACGTGCAGTACCATGTATCGCGCTAGCACCGTCGAAATGACATAGTATGATTGAAAGATGGCGAGCTTTTTGCTTGGGCAGCACAGAAGATACACTAAGTATCCCTGTTTTATCTGTACGTGGGATAGTAGAGCAAAGCAAGATCGCTAGACGAAAAAGAAATGGCTACTTAGAGAAGAATTAACATCACAAATGAGTCTTTACTTGATAGGGATAAAATCATCATGCCTCCACTTCACATAAAGCTGGGGTTCATGAAACAATTTGTTAAAGCCTTACTTAGAGAAGAGGAATGCTGTAATTAGTAAGTTTACAAAAATTAAAGGCTGAAATGATCCTTAAATTCGCAAGCTCATTAATGACTTGAATTTCCCAAAAGCCGTGACTGATGTAGCTTCTGCTTGGTGCTCTTTTGTTACTGTGCTTAAGAACTTCTCGGGCAACAATAAGGCGGAACATTATGGAGAACTCGTACGAAATATGCTACTTAATTTTAACAGAATGGGTGCTAATATGAGACAGATTTCCGGAAAACTTTGGTGAATTTAGTGAAGAACAAGGCCAGCGATTCCGTCAAGACATAAAGTCAATGGAGCAAAGGTATCAAGGAAGGTGGGTACATGATGGCAGACTATTCTTGGAACCTGCAATGTAATTGTTTTCGAGTCCAACACAATAGAAAATCATACAGACGGCATTTCACCTAGCATTTGTAGTAATATGTTCTTTTTTTTTTTGACTAGAAACGTACTTTTTAGTTTTATATTCATTTTATTTTGTATAATTATAATTTGAGGTATTTTTCGCCTGTTTACCAATAAATTTTTAATTTTAATTTTGTTAGCAACTGTTAACAAATCATGGAATCAATGGCATCAACAATACTAAGTTACCCTAAAATTGGTCTAATAACGGAAACAATAAAATCACTGTTGCCTAGTGTTACAGATAAATAAGGGTTGGAACTGTGCGCTGAAGGTAACCAAAAGACAAAGTGTCCCGCAAAAGTGTACACCTTGTCTGAGAATTGTAATGATGATTTACGTTCAGAATGTTGCCATAGTCACGACAGGAACAGAAATAATGAAAGAGAGATTTTCAGCAACAGTGTGAAGAGGGCTCCTAAGGTAATGCATACGGCACTGAGAATTAGACCAGCTTTCATGAAAACCCAACGCCTCCAAAATTGCAAGAAATGCATTTGGCCGTAAAAATATTAGGTCCTGTAACCAACAGGTATATACTGGTGTATGATGAAATTCAAAAAATTAAAATGTTTGCTTCGTATGGCGATATTTTTTCCTGTGCTCTACAGATGTACGTATCTATGGACGGCATATTCGACATATGGTGTAAACACTAATACAATGTCTATATATTTTTTTTTTAGTGTACTAACATTGTGTTAATCCTTATTGCGTTTAGCTAAATATATTTCATAGTGATTTATTATGGATTAAAAGCAACTCTTAGATTAAAAATTTCAGTTTTACAAGAACAAATTATGCAGTAATTTAAAAATGTATATTTTCATGTACTAACATTGTATTATTTCTTATTGTACTAAACTAAATATATTTAATATTGCGTTTCGATAATTTCTTTTACGTTTTTAAATGACAAATGAGAAGAGAATATCTATTGCTCAAACAATAAACGCTTTACCACACGCAACGTTAAATAACCCGGCATTTGCCCCAACTACAATATAGGATTACTTGACCCTTTTCGATTGAAAAGGATTTGTCAGGTCAATTGACCCAACTATACGGCGCCGATACAGACATATCATGGGTTTTCTCCAAAAAGTATCCAAATCAATTCAATGCAATTGCATAAATTGATAACAAATTTTACGGAAAACGACGATAAATCTTTGTTTTTCTTCTACTATTAGCTTTTTATATTTCTACGTATGCATTGTTACTGTAGTTCGCTACTTTCCATGCGCTTTACAGGCGTCGGTGTGGGAGTGGTCGTTCGGGTGTGTGATTCGTAATATATGCGCAAGCGATCTTGTCGCGCACATTTATGTCACATAAATCACCTATAAATCGTTCCCGATATACACCTGCTTTGTTATTATTGTGCTTGGCAATGTGTTTTTGACCAACACATTAGAGATATATCGCAAACATTTTATTTTTGCGCCATCGTATACTAAAACCGGGAAATCTTTAATAAACTCATACACTTTATCTGACAATGGTCGTTTCCTTGATCCATTTATTGACGACATTTTATTACGTATAACGTGTGTGCAGCACTTCGGTACGCTTGCGTGCGTTCAAACCCGCCGCCAAACACATATTGGATGCGTTACTACTGCAATAAGATCGCTTGCGTGTATATTACGAATTACACACCTAAAGGTCACTCCCATACCGACACCTGTGTAACACACGGAACGTGGCGAACTTTAATTATACCTTTACAAAAAAAAAGACAAGGAAAAACCATTTTCATGTGTAAAATTCATTTTATTTTTTAACATAGTCTCCTCTCAGGTCGATATATTCAGTCTAACATTTTTCTATCTTTTGTATTAAATCTAAAAGAAACGATTTCTCCAACCCTACAAAACAGGTGCTTATTGCTGCAATTAGTTCATCGTTTGAACCGAATCTTATTCCACCGAGCAATTTTTTTCATATTCATAAATAGGAAATAATCGTTGAGGGCTAAATCTGACGAATATGGTGGGTGCGGATACAATTCGCATCCTAGCTCATGGAAATTAGCTATCGGTAATTGCCATAGCTATTTCGAGGTAATCAATCCCAAAACACTGTGGGCATAATCTTGGCCGATAAAATGGCTTTGGTCTTCTTTGGCGATGGCTGGCCACGAAAATCCATTGTTTCGACCGTTCCTTGGTCTCGGGTGTGCTGTGATAAATAGAGATAACAAAAGCAGGTGAAATTATCACTTTTTTACAGCGACTAGACAGACTCGTGTTTTATCGACTCTCGGGGAAATCAGTAGGCAACACGAACCCTTTCTTACGAGACGAATAGACACGAGTCTGTCTAGTCTCTGGAAAAAAGTAATAATTTCACCTGCCTTGGTCATCTCTAGTGATGAATCCATGTTTTGTGAATAGATATGAATCGGCATAAAAAATCATTCGGATTGCATTTTAATATTCCCAACAATCCTTTGAAGTTGACACACGTGCGTGTTTTATGGTCAATTATAAGCAATCGCGGCATACAGAAATTCAAGTATTTATAGCATTAATTTAAATGCTGAAGTATTTAACATCTCTAATCAGACAAAGGTAGTAGTGACAGCAATACATTTTTGCTTGCAGATGGTCCATATTGTAACGTTCAAAATATTAAAATAGAATAAGTACGAATCTCCTCTTTACTCCTTACAAAAACCAATGAAATAAATTGAAAAGAGTAAAGAAAAGTTCTATATTTTGCTTTAATATTTTTTTACTCTAGCAATGATGCAATCATGCAATCATGGATCCGTCAGTTATTGTTTCTATCAAAATTTTCCACTTGCTTCTAAAATCGGTCGTTGATAAGTGCAGAAGTTAATTTGTAGATATAAGGTTAAGTAAATTAAAAATTATATTAACAGGATGGAATTCTTTATGTTTTCTATGAATGAATTCATTACCCCGATATTTGCTTGTAGTTGTAAGTTATGTAAAAGTGCGTTTATAGTAAAGCTATGAACGAAGCACGGTAACCATGGTTACGGGAAGGTGTAACGCGTACCGATTGGTCCGTTTTGCTAACTCGCCGCTGTTATATTTTTGCAGCTCCATTATGAACACGAAGATATTTCGCTTAATTTTCATCAAACGGTTTCTAAATTGTTTAATGTAGTTGAAGCAATAGCGATGAATTTGTCATTTTGTAAAAAAAAAAGATAAAAACGCTCAATAGCAGTATTAATTAACACTAATTAAAATGATAAGTTAATATGATTAAAAATATCTTGTTAGTACATCTATTTACACGCGTAAATTCTGTCAATATTCAAGTTATTCTGAGCTTATTAATTACCGAAAGTCGTCATCATATACGTTCGATTTGCTTTTAGTTCATTCATTTAATTGATTGCATGACACGCACGTATACTGTTGGAATAGTACTGAAAGGAAAACTATTGCATGTAGGGATTAAGCACATAAAAATCCAGAATGTTCGTTTTTTAGAAACATTTAATAGATTACTAGAAAATTATTTTTTTTCTGACGGTGGAATACGGTATTTTACATATATCCAGATAGACTTATCTTTCCCTCGCACAAATTAAAATGTTTATATTAAGTCAAAACCGGTCAGAGAAATTAATTGTGTAATAAATATAAAGTTTAATCCGCGTAGGTTGTTTTACTCATCGCGACGGGGGATTAACTCGGTTGGTGAGATGCTACATGGTTTCGACATTACTGTGATTGCAAGGGACGGCGCTGACGTCGGTTGGCCACATATCTGCTTCAGGCGTTTCGGCCACGTAATTTGTTCTATTTCGACGAGACGTTTTATTTTTAACGCGACAACGTCACTGACGATCGTCTTATGCATGTCGACTATTCAGTAAAATTGAAAGTATTGAATAACTAATTGATGAAAAGGAGTGCGTCATTAGGTTACAGAACAATAAAGCTCGCATGTAAAAGATTGAATCGTGTAATTTTTACATTGAAAGCAATTCTAAGAATGAAAGGTGGTATTGTTTTTAGGACCGGTTGAACAATATCCCGATATACCGTCAACCAGAGTCCATCAAGAGGTTACGTATACTTTAAGGCAATTGAAAATGTAACTTCGTTGATGTTTAGGTTGTCATTTGGTTACCGGATCAGGGCTACAGGATATTATTTTTAATTTTTTTATTAAAAGGTGATCGACTTCACCCTGAACTCGGGGTTAAGTGAATCACCCATAGTTTTTTAAATTAAATAATTTAAATCGAACAGAAATTAAAAAAAATATGTTACTTATTGAAAAAATATAGCAACATTTGTGGCAAAATTTTGTAATAAAACGGATATCAACAAAAAAGAAATATTTGTTCTTTGAGCACACTTTGAACAGTCCTTTTTTTACAAAAAATGCAATTGAAGCCACGCAAAAAGTAAATGTTTAACTTTTCTTATAGGCAGTCTTTATTGGACTGCTTCATTTCTATAGATTCAAGTGCGTAAATTTTTGATTTGACAAGACTCTCCGGTTTTATTATTAATGCTATAGTAAAAGTCAGAAGATTTAGTTTGCGTACTTCGAATTCAAACGATCAAAAATATTTGTACGGCTCGTGCTAAGAGAAATTCTTGAACAACAAGATCCCCTGGCTTCTAAGCAAATTACATTTTCTTGTTTCCAAACTTATTGGTAGAACTCTGTTTACGTTCTACTGTTTTACATCTAGGACTAATGTTTTAGCAAAATCTCCAATATACGAGGATGGTATGAGAAGTACTTGTGCTTGGAGATGGTGCTTTGCGTCAAAATCTGCGTTACCGACGGTGAATACTATACTTGAGTTGACGTATATCAAAATTTTGGAAAGATTCATCGAAAATGTTTTGAACGTTGTTGAAAGTAAGCAAATTTATGTATTGTGGAGTTCTTTCTTTTTCTAAACTTGAAAAAAGGGCTTGGCAGAAACCATTTAAAAGATTAATAATTGTATTTGCTTATCCTTGTCTTGTAGAATCTGAAATTTCGATGAAGTTTAAAAAATGCTCTCGAATTTCCAAGATTTAGGAGTCTGTATTTAATAAAGCGAATTATACAACTATAGTAAGCTGAACTTTATTCAAGCGTTGAGTCCAATATTCTAATGAAATATTTACTTTTTTTTAATAAATTGATGATACTGCTACTTACTTTTTGACCAAGTAAAGCAATAATCTCATTTTGAATACGAGGCGCTAAATAATGAGGCATTATTTTATTGTTCTTTTTAATTCTTTTTAAATGTTCGCCATTATATCGTTGAATTGAGTTACAATTTCAATTAATTTTAAAAAGTTCCCATTATGTATCCCTAAATGCTAAAGTTTGTTGAGCTAAGTATCTAACATGGTACATAACAATCGCTATGACTTTTTTCCACTTTTCCTTTTCCAAAGTAATTTGTTGCTGATGCAATGAATTAGTTGTTGTCTCTTTGGCCAATGATTTTCGTAGATAAATCTATAACTTAGCACACGAAATATGACCTTTAGATTCTTCGTGATGTTCAGTTGTTTGAGAATGATGTTTTTAGTGATTATAGCCGGCGATAAATGGATTTGAAACTTCTTGAAATAATTTACACGGAAAGCAAAATAATAAAATGAAAGCTTTCTCACTTTGAATATATTAACCAAACTCTTCTTCTCCATTGCTTAAATGTCTGCTGTAATATTGTGCTCCGTTTATTGATTGAATTGTATTAGGAGCAATCAGTTATGCAAGTTACAATCTATCGGCCAGTGATTGCCAATGTTGCAAATTTTAGTCTTAATGGTTGATATAGAAATTAAATCAAGAAAAAGTTATACGTGTAAATTGATGTAGATGTATTGAGTGTAAATACAACGGTTTCTAAAGTATTACCTTTAAATGGATAATCGTTAAGTTAGTAATTAGCCTTCATATGCCATAACAGAAAATGTTCGTGCATTCTGCTTTACAAAAAATTCCCTTAAGTAATTGTACAGCATATACCCACAAGCAATTTAAAAGTTTTACTGATTTGTTTCAGGTGAATATATCACATATCCCAGACGTTTGTTGTAAAAGCATTATTATGTATAAGTAGCGACTATCAGGGGCGCACCCAGTATTATTTTTAGGAAGGAGTTTAAACATCTAATGTATTTTTTTCTAACAACTAAGCTCCTTTCTACGTACACAGTGAAAGCTCTCCTTATAGGCAGCATTAATAACCGGGAATTTCTATAATTTTCACAGAGTTCTTGAAACCGAACTTCAGCCTATACTTCGATATGCAAATAATATTTCTCTAAGAGGACGCTCTAATAAACGGACGAGCATACTACGATGAAGGCGATAAAAGCGGCTGGTAGCTCCAATAACCGGACAAATACATAGGCAAAATAGATGATTAGAGTGGGCAAATTCGGGTGCGTAGCTAACGAATGGATTGGAATGCTAAGGGAGTCAGTATGCAGAGATATATTATCGCGAACGGTGCCTTTCCGGTGCTAGATACAAAGGAGTTTTTAAGATGATTTTTGTAGATTATGAACCTATCTCGATAAATTATCTCTATGTTACTGAATGATCACGGGAAACTGCCATCTCTAGTCATACGTATAAAAAATAAAATCGAGAGTGTATGTAATTCGATGATTAAAAAAAAAATTACCGTCTTAAGCGTCTTCCGTTACTTGAAAAATTGGAGAAGCGAGATTAAATATTTTCAACATATGGGGCGTTTAGAAAGTTATTTCTGCAAAACGCGTCCGCCATGAGGAAAATATGTCCTTGTATAAAGAAAACGATCGCTCTATATCTAGTGATGTTATATTTGCACGCTTAAAAAAATCTTTGAAACAACTTAACGCATCTGTAGACGAACCTTCACAAATTTGTTTAAGTGTGGCAAAATCTTAATTAGAACACACTAATTTTTTGCGTCTTCTACCGAGCAAAGCTGTGTGTGTACATCTTCCACAATTTGCAGTGATTCCTCGACGACAGTGAAGAATGCTGTAATTTTTCTATTGCTTGCACTACTTCGATGTAATTGCTGTGAATAGTTAGTAAATCACTTTTAACCTGACTCTCTCCAAATTTTTTCTGACTTGTTTTGATAGCTGCACATTCTTTCGGATTGAATAATAGAACTACCTCCTTTATACTCTCAAAATATTTATGATAGTAAAATGCCGCTTGTAACCATGTTCCCCAACGTGTAAGGATCGGTTGTGGTGGTTCGGGGGTATGAGAACACAGTCTGTGAAATTCGCGAATGCGTTTTGGGGATTTCAGAAACACTGCTTCTGTATTCGCAATTAGCACATCCACCTGTGGATAACATCTACGAATTGTTTCTGCCACAAAATGTAGAATATGAATTTTACATGTAATATGTAAAAAGTTACCACACTGTTCCTTAAGAGATCGCTCTACAGAAAGTATGGTTGCGGCACCATCTGTCATAAACACTAAGACTTGATCTCTGTATATTTTAAATTTTTCCAATGTGCTTAACACCACTTTTGAAATTACTTGGGCAGTACATTTTTCTCTTCGTCTAGAAGCTAATAAAATTGAAGATAACGATTGATGTGGTTCCATTTTGCCCACCATAACATCAAATACAGACCTTTTTTTGCAATCAGTTGTTTCATCCACACACAAGCACATTTTCAGCTCAGCCTTAATTTTATTTCCTAAGTGTACACGCACAGATGGTAAATAATTTCGTAACCTAGTCCTGCTCGGTGGCGTATTTGTTCCAAAAAGAAATAAATGAATCGTGTACAGGTGGTAATCTGTCTAAGGAAAAAATTTCCATTTTGCTCTATGTAAATATAGCGGATGTGTTAACTGTCAAATTCTCTTGATGAATTAGATCGTTTCTACTCCGTTAAAGCTGCTTGGTAGAATTAAGAACTACCTTGCAGGATTGCAGAATATCGAGGTTTTTGAATTTGATAGGGAAACAGAAGTTTTTCAGAATGAACCGAGGAATGAAACTGAAAGAATTTATTCAGAGCAAGATTTACTGCGTTTCAAAATATTTTGAAATTATCTTGCAGAAGAGAGCTGGATTGCATCAATTAAGCATTTTAGATGTTAAAAGGAATATTAACGAATATTGTGTATATTGTTATTCTGCCAGTATTTGCATGTTTTTTAGCATTAATAAAATAAAAATAAAGAAGAATCGTTAACTTTATGGAAATAAGTAGATTTAAAAAATTGACAAAGATAATTCGGTAGAATAAAATGCCTTAATTTAAACCTTCTTTTAAATCTTGGTTAACCGGATAGAAATTGTGGAACCGTTGGTGGCAGCACATGAGAGTTTTCACAGAATACTTTGAAATTTATATATTTAATGTATTATTGGATGTTTATTCCATATTTTATGACCTCGTGGAATAGATACATGTAATCCTCGACCATTTTCTAAACATTTTCCACAATTTGTTAAAAACTGTATTAAGTAATCTTGCAACAAAAAAGCTTATAATTTAGGTTTAATATAATGTTCTCGGAATATTATCCCTTTTGGTTGCATCGTATTCTTTTATCACGGAATCATAACTGCTTAAAAATATTGCCATTATTGCGAGGTAAGTTTTAACCGTCAAAAACCCCTTTGGGTACGCCTATGACGAAAATTATTTAAGGAAACAGTAACAGAACAAATCAATAAATTAAAACATTCTGCTGTATACTAATAAATTTGTGACGTAAATGGGTTGAAAAATAATGGTATATGTATGTTTTACGCTTTATGTGGATTCCAGTTTAATGTACTGATGTAACACAAATTAATTACTTCTATGTGCGTTTTAAAAACATTTTAAAATCAAATCCAACGTTTTTAGTAAATTCCATGTTCAAATACTTGTTTCCAGTAGTTTGAGATACACGGTAAAGTTGGGTAAATTGTTATAAAGCCGTCTACTAAAAAATAAATGTACCGTCCTAGAGAGTTCTATAATTTTCCCAAGGGCAATAAGCGTCTGTTATGATAAGGAGGCAAAGAGGATTTTACTAGTTGGGAGTGGAGGGGGGAAAAGTCTTCTTCAACCGGACTTATAAATCCTGTACGCCACACCTTGTTAAAAGCCTAGGATATATCGAGGTAGGCAGCCGAATGGAATCCAAGTTTTTGTTTTGTTTATGTGATTGTCTAGCCTGCGCACTTGTCCTATTCTTCTGCGCTTGTTCTGAAATTCAAACGGATATTCTGGAATTATTCTATTTTTTATTTTTGATTTGAATCCTTTAACGTGCATCTTACGAAAAAAAAAACCTTGGAAAGTATTGGAAGCCGGCTTATGGATCTGTAGGAAGAGGCTTCTTGTGGTTTCTTTCCAGATTTGCGGATCATAATTATTTGGGCGATTTTCCAAGTTTTGGGAAAGCAATTCATATTCAATATTGCGTTGAGTAAAATGGTTATCAGTTTTATCTGAGAGTTCTTCCAAGATTTCGCCAGAAATTAGAAGAAACCTTGATTTCGTTTGTTCTCCTTCATTTTACAACTTTAGCCGTGAATTTGTTATGGAATAGGTCTATTTGGAATGGCAGAGGTATCATGAATATATTTTTGTTACAGATAAAAACAATGAATATATACAAATAGTAGTTTAAAATTTCTTCATTTGCGGTACAATTTATCCGAGAGGTTTTATAAATTATACCATCGAGTAAGGTAGTAGTTAACAAAGTAACAAGAAAATACAAATATGGAGTACCCAGTCCAATAGCCATATAGAGTGGAATTGCATTAAAAGCTAAAAGACTGTGGGAGGAGAGTCAGTTTTCGTGATGCGCGTAAATTAATAGAAACCAAGTTCTTACTCTCGTCATACCTTTTTTGCCAATAAAGCAAGTTTTTAAAGTAATTGCACTTTAAGTTGATACAATATTACAATAAAATATAACAAAACGTGGAAACAAATAAGTTGAATATAATTTTTTCATTGTAAGCAACTGATTAATTTAATGAAGAAATTAAATATCTGTAGGTGCGAATTATAAGAAGCTTTTAATTTAAAACAGACAAGTTCAATCGAATTTTGCTGATGTTGACAATTTATTTCGAACTCTACTCTGTATGACTGCCGGTCATTTCAATACGATATGCGCTACATGTACAGCGTAGTTGTTTATTTTTACTAAATTATTGTCTTCTGTATATTTTTATCACTCAAGCCATGTAACGCCGCTAATGAAATTTTGTAGTAAAAACCGATATGCTACTGAATGTTAGTAGCCAAGCCATACTTGTGTATAAAATTAACATTATGTCGACTTCGGTTCGGTATGTAGTGAATAGTGCGCAGTTTTGTTTCTAGTACTGGAAAATCTTTGGGCTGACCAGTACGTCCTTGCAAATAGCGGGTGTACAACGAGAATAACGGTCGCTGTACACAGACGTGTATGTAACACTACACCATTTTATTGATCTAAATCATCAGTCAGAGTTATTTTCCATAAATCATGAAGAATTTATTTCAACAATGTTTATCTGCTTCTAAAACTCAGGTTTAGAAATATGCTGCTGCAAGCATTTTTTAGATTTAAATGTAATTAAGCGTTTGTATTATACTTACATTATATATATATATAAGCTTGAATGCGTCTCCATCATTTGGTATCCCCACTATTTATATCAAAATCTTATGATTGAGCGTGTTCAGAGGATGCCTAAAGTATTTTTCCTTCCGAATGGACAATGTACACCCCGGGAAAGGCCATGAATATTATAGGCCACTTTCGACAAAGAATTTTTTGTCCCTTGCTGACTGTTGTGAGCATTGCAGTGTTGAGTTTGTTTACCAAATCTTAAATAATTAACAGTTTTTACGTCGAAAATAAACTTTAGAGTATCTATCTACTTGTTATAGTCGATTTTTTAATGTTTTTAAAATATCTAAAGCTAACACCAACATCTTGCTTAAGGTATCTATTAAGAATATGATGAGAAACGCGAACAAATAGGATTTGGATCAATTTTTATGAGTTTGCACATGAAGGGAACATGAATAAAACAAGGATTGTCAGAAAATCAAGTTTTTAATTTTATCTCTTTTGCTACGAATTAACTGAAAGTTTTTTGATAAAAAGACTCTTTCATGTTGAGTAAAAAATATATTCAAGTAGCATGATAGACAAAAAAATGTTGGTATTTTTCGTTTTTGATTGGTAATAAATGATAACGAGTTATATAGCGAATATCACTAGCGGTTTAACTATTAATTACATTTTTCTTTGTAGCAGTGATGGGTGTAATCTGCTAATGATTGAAATATGTGGATCTATGGTGCAGTACTCTAGGAAGAAGAAATTTTGCGTTTTAAATGAACATTATTTAGAAACTGCGTTTGTAAAGAATGTGCTGCAATTCTTAATTATGGATTGGTCTACTTCAACAACAACGGATGGAGAAGGTTGTACCCTAGAATGTCCTATTAGTTCATACATTTCAGTCATCGAGCGACTTCATCGGAATACGTAGATTGATAAGTCTCATGCTTTTGTTGCATTCCATGTATGAATGTCCTGTAATTGGGAAGATTATTGTAGCAGAATAGAGCCTATTCATATAATGAACTATGTAATGTAAAAACCGAAGTTTTTATCTCGTCTTCCGACAGAATCGCAAAATATGTGAAGGTCTGTAACCACACTTCTCTGGTCCTCTTATGATTAATGATTTCTGGATAAATGTAAATGAGCTCGTTTTGCGCTTTCTCTCTTTCTATCGTAAAATAATTGGGCTTCCTTTCGCGAAGTTCATTCCCCATACGCAGTCTATTTAGTTTACTATCAGAGTTGGGTGTATTTTGTAAAGGAGTAAAGATTCTCTGAAACTCATCACATCCACTGCACGTATCAGTACGTGGGTAACAGAAACTTATATTAAGCTTTGTGTTATTCGTAGGATACCTTGAATTACCTACATTGGGAGAATTTAGCTTGGAACATTTTGCATATCTTTTAAATATTCAACTCTTCTGGTTTTTGTTGAATTTTCCAAGCTGCAGTGCGAGGAGGAGGAAGGATTTAATGTGCTCATGCACCTGCTAGTATATCTCATCTGGATGATTTTGGACGTGGCACTATTTTTACCTAGTAAATCGTTTGGGGCCATTCCGCTTTGATTTAAAGGTTTTTGAAAGTATTCAATTTTTCCTGGAATCGTATGAATTGCAATGAAGGCCTTCAAGCACAGTTTAATATCTTCCACCTTTTCGTTTCTTGTAACGCTTGCTCTGTAACTAAATGATGCATTGTGATATTCACTCTCCTCCTATTCAGATTATCTGATTCGTCTTCTTTTGACGGGAAACACTGTTATTAGCATACATAGGTAACTATTTTACTCACAATGTGATTCCAGGTTATTATCCATTTTGCCAAGATATGATGTCTTTCGTCACTTTATACACTAATAATTTAAAAACATATTTATATTTTGTAGTTACATGCTGCTGTGAGTAGCTAATCTTAATCTCTTTGAAATTTCCTGCGTTCTACCTTCTCTTCTTTATAGTCCTGCAAATATTGCAACAACTATTGTTTTTATTCGTTTTTTATTGTAAAAATAGCGCTAAACAATAAATAATCTACTTTTACATTGAAATCTCTAAAGTCTATTTGTGTGTTTTTGTTATATTGTATACTTTCTGTTTTTTCTATTTCCTGTAAGGATTTTATATGCAACTTGTACTGTTTTTTTTTATTGTTGTAAATTTGTCCCGTAATTGGATTTTTTACTATTGTGCAATAAACGATTATTATTATTAGTAGTAGTAACTAGCATACAAACGCATCATTATCTCTGTGGTTTAGTCCGAACGATGTTTTTCGTTTAGCCGCAATATTACTATTTAAACGGAGCAAGAAGGAATTGCGTTCATCCCGTATGGAGATTTATCCGCACGTATTTCATAGAATTGTCAGCTAAAGCTAAATTAAATAGGGGCACATCAAAATGCACATAGAAATGAGCAGTTTACGCTTAGAGGCGACAACGGAGCAATGTATCACAGCAGCGTAAGTGAGAACTAATCAGGTATAGTGCACTTTCTTGTAAGCTGACCCTCCGGCCGCAATTTGATGGCCGTTTGGGCGTACCGATTGTATTATTGCTGAACTTTTGCAATATATTTAGTTAAATGTATTCCAATGACATTTAATAATATGGTTGCGTACGCTAGGAAGTGCTAGAGCCAGGAGGTATACTTATATATGTGTGAAATCTTTAAAAATATGAATTTTCAACCGTTAAAGAAATGCAAATTCAATAGGAACAGAATTCCATCTATCACTAAGGACACTGTTAAGAAGCAATTTGAGCAAAGGTAATTTACCACTCACGGGTTGTTTCGGAATTTAAAATTAAAAAGAAACTAGTAGAGTACATCCAAAAATTAGAGAAGGGGGGCTATGCTTCTACGGCAAATAAAATTAGTAATTTGACTTTTACCTTCGCCCACAAGAATAATATCAAACATAAATTTTACTGTGGGAGATAGATCCCTGGATATGATTGCTTTAAATCATTCATGAAGAGAAACCCTCAACTGGCAGTCCATAGTTAAGGCGATCAATTGCTCGGTCCCTAAGAATGAATCGTGCATATTCTAAATTGATCTTTTTTCAAAAACACTGAAAAAATATCATTTTGATGAAGGATCTAGAAAAATGTTTAATATGGATGGGATCGGTTTGCAAATCTACAAAAGTAGTAGCAACCAAGGCAGCAAACACATTTTCGTGGCAAAAACAAAAGACCACAATTTGACGACCTCATGCTTCCAAGAAGAGTCCGCCGAGGAAAAGCAAAAGTCCTATATTTTTGTCGTGGATGAAAGACCATTTGTGACCACGAAGGGGACGCAGGCCAGTACTGCTTATGATTGATTGCTACACATTCTACTGCAACAACGTTAACGGTTTAGAATTTCTAGCCAATAGTGACATTATACTGTTGTGTGTGCCCAATCATATTACATATTAGTTGCAGAATACTTTCAAGTCTTAAAACATATTGGAACCAAGTTTATGCGATCTGGCTTCATAGACACCAGGTTTAGTTTGATGAATTGGTGGACTTTTTGCGAACCAAAGAAACGCTACCTTAGATTTCGAGGCATGTGGAATACCCGTGATCGCACTAAAATTCTGGATTACGCTTTTTCAGTGTCAGATAATCAGGTTGAGCAAAAAAGTGACAATGCCTCAGAAACCGTTGAGTTGAATCCCTCAAAGAGATGAACAATCTGAGAGTTATCACCTTCATAATGAAGCGTACCTACGTCTTACTAAACCAATTGTTAAAAAGCAGTATCCAAAAATAGTAGTCCGACACTCACTGGAAAGAGGTCAGCTGATCGCCGGTTGAGCCCTTCTTCCCCTGTGCTCCTCATGTTAAAAAAGTTCCATTCTCAGCCTTTGATAGGTAACGATTGATACCAATCTTTTGGAACCTAGCTCACATCTTGCTCGACGGGGTCTAGGGGGACTAGGTCTCTAAGCACTGGCAACTGTTGACTGACGATGGAAACGGAACCGCCTATACAACGGGGATGGCCGGGTCAAAGTTTTATCCAAATCGTGCCCGCCGGAAAGTTCGTTACCCAGAAACCTGGGATTGAGTCAAACCATGACGGGTAGCTGGAGGTCTAAGGAGCTCCCGATATTGGGATGAATCCGAATAATTTTCCAACCAGCCAGGATACGGTCGGTCCCTCCTCCCCCATGTGTATTTGCCACCGCCATGCCTGTTACTCTGTGGCCAACCAGAGATTAGGTAGTAAGGCTGCAGGCCTTTATGGGTAATTGCCATACCCGTTTACTGTCTGTGGTACACATGTGGTAGAAACATACTGGATGATAAAGTCTTTTGCGAAGCATTGTAATAACGCTCCAGGTAAAACGACTAAATTTTAGCTTGTTACCGAAGAAGATGTCAAATAATAATCGAAAAAACAAAATATTCTGTACCTGGTCAAACAAAGTTATTGTTGTTTTGGTGCAAGAAGCTCGGAGCAACTTGATTGGGTCAAGGGTATATAAAGGATAAATAATACTGACATTTAAGAGGAGATATCGAACATCCTGGGAAAATTATTGGTCCATTAATTGTCTAAACACTGTACATGAGGCTTTTACAAGTATTTTGCGAAAATGAACAGTCGAAATTAATAACCTGGTATGGACAGCAAACGAAAGTCCTTCATAAAACAATTAACACCTTGTGGCAACTTATAAACAAATGGCTAACACATGAAATTCTTCTCAAAATAGGAACAAATAACAGAAAAACAGAATGAAAGTTGTATTTACTTAGGAGTTGCACAACATCGAATGAACAAAATCATTATGATGGAAGAAATGCTAAGAAAATATGTACAAAACTATTATTCAAGGAATATGGAGCTCAGAACTTACGGCTCGAAACACATGCGATTTTCCACAAACTTGCTGGCCATTCTAGTTCTATCTTACACATTTGGAACTATTAAATGGAATGTGGGTGAAATTTGACAGCTAGATAGGGACATATGTAAAATTAAAAAGCACCATAAATACACTTACGCAATTATCTCCCACTAAAAATTCTAATGTTAGCTTTTCTAGATGTTTAAGAATTATTACATTCTCAAATATTCAAGAGTACCACAGCTTTAATACGAAATGTAAATTACACAGTGAAATTATGAACCGTGAAAAGAGTCTGAAGACTAGACTTAATTAAAATTTACACAAATTTACCTTCTACTTACTGCCTCGTTGAAATGATTAGCGAAAGTGACAAGTAATCGTTTTAGGTAAACTAAAACAAAAATCAGAACACAATGGGTAGATAATTGAATCATCCTATAGCGCTGGCAAAGTAAATCACCCCAATTGCACTTAATAATAAGTCAATTGAAATCAAAATGAACAGTAGATGAACAAAGGAGCGAGAAGTGCCGGATTCTCGGCTTGCTGCTTTGATTCGGGTTGAAGTTCCCCTAATTTACATTCTAGAGCTGCTCCTGGCACCAGTCAATAATTGTTAGTGACGGGACGCGACGGGAGGTCGGAACCGTGTCGATATTCACTTGCCATCGTGCCGAGTTGCCAGGGGAAAACGGGAAATTTCACAATCTGCACTTTGCAAACTACGTAAATTGATGTGAATGCAGCCCATGCCTTGCCTCCACTGAAATACCTTCGCAAACTTTGCAAATTATGTAAGCATTACGTGTTGAAATATAGTAAGTAGCAGTAGTATATGCGTAAGTATACGTAAGGTATCCCTTATTAACTGAGGCATTTATTAGGTTCGTAGTTAATATTGTAATATTTATACAGCGATACAGTATGTTTGCTCGGTGTATGGACGCAAGATAATGTCCCCCATGAGTTCAGTTAGAGTTCAAGATGACATTGCTCAGTAACACTCGGTTTACAGAAAGTGAATTAAATATTTAATCTCTGGTTTATTTAATTTTGCAACGTCACTAAGCACGATTAAGCAACTTTAATCATCAATTAAATTTATTGGCGATTAAAACCAAATATCACTTTGATGACATTTGTGATGACGTCCCAAAAAGTAAAATTCCAAGGATATAGCTGTGATTTGCATAAATTTAACAATTTATTTAAAATATAATAGACAATGATCTAAATAGATCCCTACAAATAACATGTGTCCCTTTGAAATCTAGGTACAATGACATCATAAAACGGCTAGTTTATGAAATTGCTTTACATACAAAACATTTTTGACAAGATGTCAATGATATTCTGTGTATGGAAAATGATAAAGAAATAATAATATGGTAACAATAAACAGTATTAAATTTGTGCAAGCAAAAATATTCGCCCATAAGACATTATCCTAAATACAAAAAAAAATCAATTGTTCCATCCAAATACGTAGTAATATACACGGCATTTCATAAAAAGAAATCAAACTTCTATTATGTACTAAATTAAATGCTTTATATACTTGAATATTATTGTATATAGTTCCGAACTAATATTTTTTTATTTGGAAACCTTTTCTCGAAACTTATTCAATGGAAAGCTTGTAAATGTACCGGAGTCTGCGTTTATACGATTTGTGCTGTGTCAAAAATATAGAACAAAAACTTTGTTTTGAACCGTCGTTAATAGTACTTAACACATTGCTATAAGTGATGATTTCCTAATTGTGCTGTAGCATCATGGTATCTACTGTTTTTGGATCTCACGGAATTTCCATTTTATTTTCTAGCATATATAGCGTTAATTTACCCAAGGTAAGGCAATTTCCATGATATATTTCTTCGGTATTCCTCAATTTTTTTTTTTTTTATTTGGTTATACTTTTTGTACATTTTGTTCAACTCACCTCTTCTCTGGCCAATTAAAGTCTGATGGCTTTATGAAGTTACTTCAAAACTGATAGTTTTTTGATTAAGATGCTTTAGTAACAGCATTCACCAAACAGTTGTTATCGTTCTGGTATGTAGATTTCCGCAGTCGTCAATTACACTATTTTCGTTTTATTTCAGGGTTGGAACCGCGACGTTGTCGTACTTTCTGTCAACGTTTCGCCCGTACTCCTACAGGGTATCCTCGGAGCTTCCGTTGTTGTCCTTCAGTTAGTGCGCAGTAGCACTCCTCAATACTAACAGTAGCAACAGAAGCTCCGAAAATGTCCCATAGTAGTGCGGTCGAAACGCCGACAAAAGCTACGACAACGACGTGGTTCCAGCTGGGAAACGAAGAAAATAGACCTTATCTTGATTACCTTTTATTTACTTAGCTGCTCTTAATGAATTGGACAGTTCATGTGATGGTCTCCATCAGTCGTAATACATTCTTGAAGATTTCCACATTTTTTTGGGATTTTCTATCAAAATCTTTGCAAACACAATATTCATCGCTACAAAATAAAAAACGAATATCCTTGTTTGCTTTAGCTACTTCTTTTGTTAAAGATTTCACCTTTGCGCCACGCTTTGAATTGTACGTTTCAACAAGAACATTATATGAGTGTAGGTTTTCATTACCCATAAACAGTAAACAATCAGGGGGTGGTAAAAATGACTTCATGCAAGGTGGATTTTTTGTTGGGAAGTTTTTACACTGAGAAAATGTTGTTTAACATATTTTAGTACTCAAAGAGGGAGAGAGTGCAAAATAAGCACACAAGAACTTTACCTTGAGCCAATAATATTTTATCTAACCAGTGTTAATTTGACATTCGCGCAATTTAATTTGCTATTTTGAAAATAGGAAACGACATTCATTCGGTCTAAAAGGATTGGTATGATGTAAACCGTCTCTGACTATTTTAAGTAAAGCCTCAATTTTGTAACTGAGTTCACGTGTTATTGCATATCATTGTTTTGCCTACGCTGCAGTTGCGCTACACGAAATTAGTAAAGACTAGACAGACTCGTGTTTTGTCGACTTTCAGGGAAAGTAGTAGGCAACACCAACCCATTGTTATGAGACAAATAAAGACGAGTCTGTCTCGTTTCTGCTGGCTTACCCACTATTATTTATCAGTGCTAATAGCGCGTTTTAAAATGCCGATTTAATTTTAGATGTACAAAATGTCGATTATATTTAATTAAAACATTAAATGGAAGAGTATTTTGTAAAATGAAAGATAGGACCACCAGATATGACAATATATCAAAATAGATAAATTCTTTTTGGATAGCTTATTTACGCGGGATATCCGTATTGTACTTTTTTAATTTGCGACAAGGTATGGTATGTGTAACATGGCATATTTGTAGTATTGTTTATGGTTAAAATATTGTTGGAATATGTTTCAATAAAAGATATATAGTTAAAAGCTAAATTTATCTCCACTTTTTTTTTATCTGAAAACACTCTTCCGTGTTTACACCCCAAATCATCATATTCACACCAAGTATGTATAATAGACAGTGTAAAATGAAAATTTTGCGCCTAGTACACCATTTTAATACGACAATCAGACAATTAATACTATTTGATGTTAAAATTAACAGTCACTTTTTGAGAAACTTTTTTACCAATGTTGGCGATAATTGCTATGAAGAATAAGAGAAAGAATATCCGAAGGAAAAGGTGCAAAGGTTCTATTTTATATATATGAAGTCTATGAAATAATTATACTTATAATGTGTACAAAATCGGACCAATGTATGTATATATAGTCCTGCTCAAATTGTTAAGTATCAAACGCATGGATTTACGCCAATTATATCGAAACGTAATTACTTGATATTTACTTTTCAATGTTAATTAATGTTATTGTTTACTACAAGATTGTTTTATTTCTTTAATATTAAAACGAATTGATTAACATATCACTATTGTAAAAACTAAAGTACTAAAGTGAGCAAAAATACTTAACCGGAATGCCCCTATATATACATATATAAATAATCAGAAACTTTTAAAATTTCTATATAGCTACATTATTCCATTAATAGCACAGTAAAGATACATTTCCTGTTAGGATAGCGAGTATTGCCTTAGCAACAATATTTTCAGTCTTATCATGAACTTCGTAGTATGAATTCTTTAAATACAAACACATTAATTGTAAATGAATATTCAACTAACAACGGTTTTTTTCGTTCATTGTTGTATTTATGTATTTCGCCATTAGGTACGCGCGTAAAAAACTTTCAGTCTAACGTGATTGAAGTTTGTCCATGAAATACCAGAAATAATTTAGGTTACCGAGCACAATATACAGCTAAAACAATACTTGCAAGGGACAATATCGAACCCGGAAATTCAAAAAATTATGAAACTTTGGGAACATGTAGATCACATATAGATGTGTACTACTCACTTTTCTTTCAGCGGAAAAACACTGTGCGTGGGCGAAATTAACTTAGCTTAAAATTGAAATTTTTTTATTAAGCAGACGAGAAAAAAATTTAAATATGCGTTTATGTAATACACAATATCGTAACTACACAGTAGTACAAGATCAGAAAGTTTTCTTACAAAGTTTTTCCATGTGCGGAAACCATATACATCAAGATGTAGTTTTCTTCGGCATTGTTAATACATTCACATGTTTCTTGGTTGGTATACTGTTTTTTAATGTAGCAGGACAGAGGCCGGCCCGAGAGTCCTAGAACAAAATGCTATGAGCTCCCATATTTGTCAAATATAGATTTGTTAACAATTGCTGAAATAGTTCTTTTGTTAATTCTGTGTGATCAGATACGTTAAATTAACATTACGCAGCCGAAACAAATACTGTGATACACGCGGATCGAAATTACCACTTTGCTCTTTGAGGACAATGAGTAGAGGTAGGAGCAGTTTTTTGGATGGAGCTGATGTTGTTGGGAGTATGTGTAGTTGGGGATATAGACTGCGCAACTGCTGTAACAGTTTTTGTTCTTTCCACAGCTAAAGTGCGGCCGAAATGTAGCTCTAAATTAAAACCATCCTCATCGGGATTGAATGCATTACCAATTGCCCTAAATGATCTTTTGCACTATCAACGAGAGCAATTTTCTTGAATTGATCGTGTACTTATTTTTATTGAAACTGTTTTGTAAGCACTCTTAAAATTCCAAACCCAGTGTCGTGTTGCTTTAAAATTCTCTAAACTAATGTCTGCGTTAGCTTGCAATGCCCATCACTGGACGTCTAAATCATGATTAATCAATACTATTTACAAATTCATTATGTACGAATTGAGAAATTTTTAGCAACTTTTCTCGTCGCCTAGCACCTCTGTTTATTGCTTCTTTCCGCCTAACAAAAATAAAATAGATTAATACAACAGAATAATACAACTACAAATTGTTGCTATGTAATAATGTTACTTCACCATTTACCTGTATAATTGCTGCAGAATTTGATTATGGGGCTCAATAATAAAAAATTTATGTATATAAAATTTACTTCCATTGCAGATTATATAGGCGATCCAATTATTGAAGAATACTAGCGAATTAGATTTTTTTTATCATTTAAAAGAAACGAATAGAAGCCTATACATAATGTTTTATGTGAGTAATTCATGTCATTATGGCTAATTATGTCTCTAGAGAAACATTAATTTTCTTGAATACAGAATATCGTAAGTAGAAATATATTTTGAATCGAAAGTATTAAAAAATTCAATATCTAAACATGTATATACATGTCGTTTAAAGTTGTAAGACGTTTCAAAGTTTACCTCGTATATAAATCAAATAACTCTCGCATAAAGATCTCCAAATGGAAACGAATCTACATGAGAATGCGCAAATTCTGTAATGAGTTAAGGGAGTCAGCAGGCTTCGTATTGAATGTGATAGTAATGGGTGACAATCTCTTTAGACTTGATTCGATTTGCCAGTGATTTTATTTGACCCGGTAATTTGATCAACTGAAGTGTTTCACTGTTCCATCTACGCACTCTCTGCTGTGCTCGCTGCTTCGACCTTTATCGGCGTCTCAGGCATTCTTTTGTAAAATCTATACAACTTACAATGTACGGATTGCGTATAGAACAAGGATGACAATACAATTTCATTGAAAGTAGTGCTTTTATAAGCAGTTTTGAAATAACTACAATTATATTTTTTATGCGAAATTTATTAAAAATTAAGGTTTTAGCTTTTAGCAGTAGCTTTTAGAACTAGGGCTATAGCCTGTGCAAATTTGCTTGAAATTCTGCTGGGCGCGGATGCGTTTTATTGCAGATATTTGTACATACGTTGTTATCGCAGCATCGTTTCGTAGATGTTTGTTAATATTCCTTCTTCGATCACATTATCCTACACTTTAAACTGGATATCCAAATAATTGAAGCAGTTTCTTTGTCAGTTGAATCAATTTAATTTCGCTGCGTTCTCCAAATATCCAGTGAAGCAAAGTTAGTAAAGAATTATTGGAAAATCTTGAAAAAAAAAATAGAGCCTATTGTATGTATGTATATGTATATGTATAAATTGTATAAATGTATAAATTGTATAAAATGTATAAATTGTTGAGGAAATCCCACGATTTTTGCTATCTGTTTGTTCAATTAATTGGTCAATAAATCGGTTTTAGAAATGTGCCTTATCCACGGTTGGCTTTAGGTATCGAATGTCATTATTCTCAAAGGACTCGAATACACCTATTATTAAACGCTTTATAGAGTTACACTATTTATTGTATATTAACTGCAACGAATATATGTTCATCGCTATAACTATCGATATAAAAAAAAATTTCCTGTAATCAATCGTGGTAATGAGGGATCATAGAGTGTTGTTCCTCATTCAATTAAATATTAGCTAAAGGAAAAAACTGATATTGATAGTGAAACTATGAATTGAGAAAATCCATTAATTTATCACATAAATTTAAAAACTAATTTGGAAATTGAGAATAAAGAACAAGATTCAGAATAGGAATATTGAAGATATTACACAATATTAAGACGGACCGAAGAGGATTTTGCAGAAAGCAATGGGGGCCGAAGAGAACTATACTATATCACTATAAGAATTGTTTAAAATAAAACTGACATTTTTTAAATTCTTTTAATTCTTAATTTTAGTATAGTTTGCAACACTTCAGTATATAATTCTAATATAATCCAAATTCTAAACAAGGCATCATAAATACCGAGACAATGGAACTAGGAACACAACCGAATACAAAAGATAATTGCATCACTAATGGCACCGGTCATAAAAGCCCATGGAATAATGTTTGCAAATGTAGCAATATCAATGCACTAGCAACACGAAAAAATGAAATTTGAATCGACAGGGAAGTTATATAAGCGCTTTGGGTTAACAAACGCTTCCGGTTAGGTCAGGGTCGGTCTACATAGACCTCCAAATGTTAACATCTACTAAACAAGACGAGAATGAATTAAAATTTATTAAAAATTACTGCTAAAAAAAACTAAACTTTACGTAGACTGAAGGCAATTCAAGACGCTCAGAATCTACGTGAGGGCAATGTAATCGACTTCACCGGAGGCTTTATATGTGAATACTTTGAATTACAATTAGAATTCTGGAGATCAAGTTTCGATTGAAAGTTTAACCAGCACAAGTTACTTCGATGACAGATAGACTCAGTGAAGTTAAATACAAAACTACCTTACGCCATTATTTAATCGCGACAGCGATTGTTTTATTTCCACAGCAAATTTAGTTGTAACATTACAATACTATACACTACAGCTGCCTTTAGTAGTTAGGGATGGGGGGCAGCAAATATGTATATAGACGTAAACTGTATTTCCTCGGGATCACTTTTGCGTATATTTTCCTCTTCTCCGTTCAACCCCTTTTACGTAAGGGAGTGGGGATATAGTGGTAGGGGTGGCAAAGATTCTCATCAAGGATAGTTTGATAGACCTATGGAAGGCGTATTTAGAGATATGTAATTTTATTTTTGTTTATTTTTAATAACGGTGTAAATTAGGAAAATCTGAAAATCGTTGAAATTTCAGCAGTAGCTTTCACTCCCTAAACGTGAAATTTACGGCGAAACGGAAAGCCGCGTTTTGCAACACTCAGTAAGTCTCCGAGTAACACCTTGGGGTGTTTCCTCGTGAGACACAGAAAGTGTTTTGTTAAAATTCATCTCCTTGTGCTTGGTGTAATTGCAAAAAATGCTGAACTCAAACTCCAAGATACTAGTGTAAGAATCTTTTGGTATAAAAGCCATGTGCCTAATAAGGTAGTAAACTCCTCAGCTATGACGTCAGCAACTATCGGCGAAGTAGCAGATTCTAGTATCCACGAAGCGGAAGTTTTATGTAACCATAAAAGATTCTTTCTACAAGAAAAACGAGGAAGCATGGGGCAAACCCCATATTAGAGTTTTTCTGAATATGTAAAGAAGTATTTTTCAATTCTTAAAGAAAAATTTGCTTCTATATGAGCACAAATTTCACTCTAAGTTGCCTATTAAGAGTTGATTATACTCCAACCAGAATTCTATCAGCGTCGAAGGTTTACTTTATTAGTATTGGGCTTAGATGGAGTCTAGCTCGAATTCTATTTGAGTAAAATACTTCTACTCAAAAACCTTTGGTGTGCGCAAATTCAAAATGTTGTTTTGATTGTAAGTTTAAAGAATAGTTATTTCTTAATAAAACTAATACGATTTATTTTTCCCAAAAGTTTTAGTCCAAGATACGTTGCAAAAACAAAAAACGCCACGCAATTACATAGATAAATTTGAAAAGCAAAAATTTAACAGAACTGTCAATACGAATCCTGTCCATTCGAATCGTCCGCACGTGTGCAACTTCCTACAGAAAAATCAAGCCAGTGCACGTCCTGCTTCGGAAACAATGGCTGTTCGCAGACATAACGTCAGAAACATTCACGCCACCTGGTGTTATCCTGGCAGACGAAATATCGACCACATGATATCCGTACGTCCTTATCCGGGCCATCCCCTGCGCACGTTGTAAAGAAAGATAGATAGATGAAGTTTTGATAGCGCGTTCACGTAAGATATCTAAGTCGAACGGTAAACTGTAATAGAAGAGAATAGGGCGTGCCTCCACTGCACTGCCGAAACAACGTACGAACATTGTTTGATTATTTTATTTTGACGTGTATGTCATAAACATATGCATGTAGTAGAGGCGGGGAAAACTTAATATAGAATTATTGCGTTCTTTGTTGTACGGGTAATGAAATTTATTGAGGCTTAAATAATTCGCACAAAATCACCAAAGCGCACGCATTTATTTTTACATGATGTATGAACGTTTGTTAAAATATCGTTTCCTTGTTTTTTTTTTCGCTAAAAAGGTAAATCAATAATTTTTTATGTTGACTTCAGTAGAGTCGGTAGGAGCAGCGTAAAATCTTAGCTTTAATTTAGGCAATTGAGGACAAAATCATAAATATTTGGAAATCTGTTAGTAATAGACATATTACATTGATTTAATTCTAGATGCACAGAGAAGTAACACCAGTAAATACAGAGTGTTCCATTTAAAATCATAAAGCTGATTCGCGGTTCTCTGTTTATCGATCACACTGTATATGATTTAGAAGGTTGGGACACGCTGTATAGGATTCTGCCACTTAATTATTTTACATGTGTAACACTATTAATTTTTGTGAATAATAAAAAATCTCCACACAAAAAAATCAGTATCATGCATTGTTATTCTTTCTTTATTTTGTTTTTATATAATGCTACAAGGAGTTTTAATACAATGTATATAACTAGTTTACACAGTACAAAACAGAATGTTGATACACATACGATAAAAACGAATATAACATCAAGTAAATAATATTGATACCACGGTAAGTCGGCAGCTATGCTTCTAAGATGAGGCGCACCATTATGTCTTATAACGTATTCCACCCAATAGACGGCTGTATCAAGTGCAGACATCGGACGGTCTTTGAAAAGTCTAGATACTCTTTCCGTATTAGTTTTGAACCTATTAGACAACAATTGGCGTTACGTATCGATAACATACAAGTTCTTTTCATGGTAAACTTACGTAGGGTCATTTAATAAAGATTGAATGGCAACCACTAGCTTCTCCTCGGTAATTTGATTATATGGTACTTCAATTGCCACACCTTTACTAACACTGTTGCGTATATTTAACAATTGATCTGC
Organism: Oryctes borbonicus; assembly: GCA_902654985.2. Taxonomy (NCBI): domain Eukaryota; kingdom Metazoa; phylum Arthropoda; class Insecta; order Coleoptera; family Scarabaeidae; genus Oryctes; species Oryctes borbonicus. The sequence continues at coordinate 608,123 of LR736861.1, read as the reverse complement.
GAAGATGGGTATTCCTAAGACCGGCACGCCGCAGTAGAGAGCTTCCGATGTGCCTAGCATACCTCCATGGCTTACGAATAGCTTTACATTAGGGTGACCTGTGAAGTATTTTAAACACAACAAGCTTTTCAAAAACGTGTTTATGTATATTTGAACTTGAAATAACATACATAGAATTTCCATTTGGGGCATCCACGGTTCGAATTGAATGTTGTTAGGTAACTTTAAATGCTTGGGAAACCTTTCCCGTGACGCTTTCCATAGTACTTTATAAGGTAAGCGTTTGAAGGCATTAAAAAATGCTAGTAATACTTCCTCACTAAATGATTCGGTGACTATCATAGAACCAAAGGACAAGTAGATTATTCCTTCTATTTTCGTATCTGTTTTCAATATTTCTTCATAGTGCTATAATGGACTATTGTTATTGTTGTTTTAATTCATTGTAAATAGTTTAAAAGTAAAAGCAAAGATAAAGGATACAAATTATATACACTGCCGTTCAGAGAAGTTCGGTCGGTTGGTAAAAAACATGAAAAGGTTACAGAAACAGGTAAAAAAGACAAAAATAAATAAATAAAAAGTTATTCTGGCCTAATATAACATACTGAACATTATATTCTTCTTTCCTCGAAAAAACCTCCATTGCTGTTAATCACCGCTCGAACTATTCTAGGCATTCTTTCGATAAGTTTTGTTAAAATGGATTGTGGAATATTAATCCATTCATGTTGCAGGATATTCCGTAAATGTTCTTGTGAAGTTGGGCATATTTTTCGGATCCTCCTGTTCAGTTCATCCCACAACAACTCTATAGGGTTCAAATCTGGGCTTTGTGGGAGCCATGTCATTACTTTCAGGGTGTGCTGTTCTTCTTGCTCCTTTAGATAGTTCTTACACACTAACGCAGTGTGTTTTGGGTCGTTGTCGTGCATGAATGTAAAGTTACGACCTATTATACGGAATCCTGATGGCACTGCATGATTCTGGCGTATTGCGAAATATTTTTCCTTCCTCGTTACACCCTGCACTCTGCATAAATCTCCCGTCCCATCAAAGGAGAAACATCCTCACACTAACACAGAACTACGCCCTTGCTTCACTGTTGGCACAAAGCAGACCGGGATCATTTTTTCGGTTTTAGATCTTCGGACATAAACTCGTCGATTTTGCCCAAAAACCTCAAACTTTGACTCGTCACTCCAAAGCACGTGTTTCCAATCATCTAACGACCAATCTAGATGAAAACGGGCCCACTGAAGCCGTTTTGCTCTGTTGCCCCGACGTAATGAGGGTTTTCGAATGGCATTGCGCCCATGATAGTCCGCTTATTGAAGTCGACGTTTTACCGTACTCGCCGAAACTTGTTCTTCACGGCCGCGATTGACTTCGGCTGCTATTTGTGGCGCTGTTAATTTTCTATTGCGTTTGCTTAATAATACAATTCTCAAATCTTCAGCTTTTATTGTTTTCATAGATGCTCCAGACGGACACGATTTTCTATAGTTCCAGTTGTCCGATATCGCTTTATGATGTCATGTACTGTTGAACTTCTCATATTTATTTTTTCAGCAGTTTGTCGCCCCGAATATCCTTCTTCAAACAGCGTAATAATGCGTGAACGTTTTTCAACACTGGTAGGCTTGCCACGTGCCATTTTGAAGTAAATTTTCTTAAAGCCTTCGCGCAAAAACGACAGATGCACACCAACACACGTTTAACAGTAAAATGAAGCAAATTTATATCTTTACGTCCATGATAAATAAACAAAAGTGATACTGCGGTATATTTCCTAAACGTATTGTTCGTTAATAATCCCCAAACGACCCGTTTCAAAAGATCGGCACTTCCGAGAAATTCTTGGAATGATAATAAAAGGGACTTTATTGTGGTTGTCGCAATATTTCTACTTTACATAATAATTTATGGCTTTAATCCATTAGAAAAGAGTGTATGCTTAATATTTTTCTAATTTTATGTATTAATAATTGTATACAGTGTGATATAATAGATTTTTATTGTATGACCGAACTTCACTGAATGGCAGTGTACATATATAGGAGATCCCATGAAGATTTAGATACGAAATATCTCGGCAATGAATTGTATTACAAAAGTTTAATTTGGTGGATAGATATACCGAACACCGCATAATATAGTATGTTTAGATTACTTCGTAATCTTTTGCTTTTGAGTCAAGTGACATAAATTTCGCAAAAGTCTCAAAGATTATGTCAAAAATTAAGTTAGATGGTGCAACGAACTTTGAAGAAACTTGACGTGAATTAAAGGCGGGCATTGAACATCCTATATGGTTGAATATAATCTTTTATTGTGCAGAAGTTCCCTCTTAACAAGTCTTATTTTTCTCAGAAATATCTAGTGCAATTATGTTTGTGGGTGTGAATATATCTAATGTATAATGCTGTACACTGTATCTAATGAACTGTATTATTATTTTTTTGTTCTTGTTGGTTACTTTCATTATCATCTTTTCACCAATATTCTTTTCATCCTATTATCTTATTTCCAAATGCATATGCTTTACCTTTGTGAGGGTTGCATTTCCATCTATATGTAATCCAGCCACCTCCACAAAATTTGGTACGGCAGGTCTAGATTGATGTGTACTAAAATGGCTATTAACCAGTACTAAACTCACATTTCGGGCCAAATCATCCAAATCAGGTAGTTGCGGCCCAAAAAATTTCTTTACAACTGCGTTGCTTTGTTTATTGGATTGCACCTCAAATCTGCAATGGCAAGCTAAAAATCGCAAGTGCTTAAATGTCGTTGCTTTTACATACCCAATTTTTGTGATGATATATGTCATGGTATTGAAAAACCGATCACCGAATCCCATTTTCGGTAAAAACATTGTGAAGTAATTAGGTATATAGGCTGGGTTGTCTGGTAAGCCTATTAGAGATGGTGCCCAAGGTAAACTAACGCTTGTAATCACAGCTACTGATGGTACAGAAAATAGGTGGGCGAAAGCTAACATACAGTTTGTGGCAAAGTAATGTGTTATGAGTAGATCGTACTTTTTGGTAGAATTTCTTAAATCTTGTGCGATTTTCGTGTTAAATATTGCTTCGCATACACTCACTCCTCCATTGGCGAATATTAAAGTTAGCTGCTGAATTAGATTTTTATCTCTGACGCTGTCGATCGTCATATTATCCTGATAAATCGGTAGGCTACCCCTAACACTAAACTCATTATATCTGAAAGTTATATGAGAAGATTATTAAACTTTGCATCAAGTTAATGTAGCTTCATTCGAATAAAAAACAATAATGCTACAATAGCTTCCTCATGGTATTGTTGGAATCATTTACGGCAAACGCAATGCAAGGAGAGAAAAATACATTACCCAGGAACATGTTTTTGAGTACTCTAACTCCATCTTGTATCGCTGTTGTCTCACAGTTAGTGCCAAAACATTTCGAAACGACGAACTAGACACTTTTCGGCGCTCTCTAGTACCAAGAAACACATGCATTCTGTATATAAAGTAGCCAAATAAACTGGGTACTCTTCCGCAAGCCATCTCTCGAGCAGTTATTGGATTGCTTACCACGAGATGGCGTGCGCAACGAGCGCTTTGAGGAACTGCACATGTAAAGGATTCCGTTGAAGGAAGCTATTTTAGCATTAATTTTTTGGTTATTGTTTCCAGGCATTTCTGATATGTTCTGTTATATATATTATGGTAAGCCTGTTGGCGTTTATCGCATCACTGGAAAAATTAAAATAAATTTGCAAAATATAATTTCTTCGAAAACTGCCGCCCATTCTTTGATAGTAAAAAAAAATAAAGTGTATATTGATTAATAAAAGAAATTCCGATGTGTGTAACACTGCTGCTTAATGATTAGCTTGTGACTGATAATTTTAAACACCGTGTTCTCAAAGTAGCCCATAAAATTTAATTTTCTATAATTTATATTCTTAAAAAGAATGTAACAATCATGTGATTTGTTAGAACAATTCTTCTCCTGAATTCCCAGCATGATTCTATACTCTTCACCATGGAGGTTCATTCAGATGGTAGCCTTCCTTTTCTAGATGTTCTTGTACGCTAGCGTTCTGATGGTGCACTTGGACATTCCGTTTTCCGAAAACCTACGCACACAGGTAGATAATTCAGTGGCCTCTCACACCATCATCCAGCCCAAAAGCGCGATGTTATCAATTCTCTTATCCAAAGGGCTATTTCTATATCTGAACCTAATTCGCTTCTTCAAGAACTGAATCACGTCACCGAAACTTTATTCCGCAATAATTATTCTAGGAAAGACAGTTAAGTTACCATTTACTATTACATCAACCCTTCTCCACAGCAACTTTCTTCATCATAGATTCCAAGTTCACGCGATAGTATGTACATCAGTGAAACAAAGCGCTCGCTGAGCACGAGGTTGTTGCGTGAAACCGGATACACGCTGGCTAAGTATAGACTGGAAACTAGTCACCAAATCCAATTTAACTCTTCTCGTATCTTGTCTCGCAACCTTCACTATTATTGTACTAAAATCCGTGAATCTACGGAAATCTTAAAAAATCTCAACGACCTAAATCGCGATGATGGTTACCCATCACATCATATCTGGAAATCCTAGCTGCTACTATCAACCGTAACTGTTTCGATCCATTGACCCGTAACAAACTCTATGTGGTTTCTTCTGGAACGAATAGTTCTTAGTCGGTGTGCAGTAACAGTCCGGAATATGTATCATAAGAGTGAAGACAAAACGTCGGCAAAAGCTACGACAAATTTTTGGGAGACAAATGCAAATAGAAATATGAATTGTAGGCGTTGCTTTTGGAACACAGAGATGTATTTATGTCAGTTGGTAGTTCAACAAATAATAGTGAATATTATTTCTTACATTAAGGATTCTGATGTCAATATTAATGATTTTACTTTGAATCGGAAGATTTTTCTTGGTAGTACCGGTTTTCGCGATTAAGAGAGGTTTTTTTAATAAAACTTCAAATGTATGTTAAAAATCTCTCTTAATCACGAATACTGCTACTACCAAGAAAAATCTCCCGATTCAAAATAAAAATTCACAACGCCTAAACTATTTCACTTTACCGTAGAAATGAATAAACTAAAACTGTTTATAAAATCAAAAAGGAAAAATACGGTTGAGGTTATAAAGTAGTAGCAACCATTTCAAGTGAAGTGAAATATGAGGAGATACTAAAATTTTTGTAGAATATTAAATAGTGCAATTGGTACATTAGCATAATTCACATAAAGAAAGGCTTCAATATACAGCAGGTACTGTTTACTTCATTAAATTTCTTATATTTTCTTGAGATTGAGCTAATGATCTTTATATGATTTTTAATAAATAAAGACAATTCGCTTTTAATTTTATATGACAGAATGTGTCGACATTTGGTATTTAATTAGTTAGTTGATAAAACTAAGATAATATAGGTACATATGATTTAGTACCTTAAGTAAAAGAAAAAAATATTTGTGGACTACTGCCATGCAATTTTTACAAAGTTCAGAGCTAAATAAATAGATGAAACACAAGAAAATGTAATCAAATCAGCTGTAAAATTTTATTTCATACCTTGGTATTGGGGTTTTAGATGGGAAATGAGAAATAACGTCAACTTCATGTCCACGAGACACCAACGCTTTTAGCAGTTTTTCAATTATACTATAATGACTTTTTCCTCCAAAAGGTGCTATAGCTAAAATATTAGCACTGTCCCCGCTCTGCACACTCACTAGCAAAAGAGCGAAATATAAAAGTCTCATATTGATACTCTGATGTTTCTGCAAAGTGCTGCTTTGGAACGTATAATATATATGTATACGTAATTTTCAATGCATACCAAGAGGTTTTGACATATTTTATTTGTATTATGAATATCTTTGATACGTTTTTTTTTAATGGAGTTAATATTCAGTACATACCTTAGAATTATGTTATTTAATATCGCATTGCTACCGACTACCAGACGTAAGTAGGAAACCTTGTATGCGCAAATATTTCCAATACTTAGCCAGACTTATTTACTGGTCATGATTATGGAAAAGCAACCTTAATTGTGACATATTCCTCGATAAAAATTACCTAGCTCAAGTTTTCATCTTTACCGTGTACCGTGTCTAATTTCCATTCCAAACATTTCATTCAAAACAAGCAATGGTATAATCGTTTTACTAGTAAACAGTGAATGAAATGAATTACATTTTGAGTATGTAAGTATTTAGAACTTAAACACTGATGTTAATCTTACAATTAATTGCTTTATTCTTCACAATATATTTCATTAATTTATCTCCATTTTCATGTTATCTCAGAAGGACGTTTAAGGAAAAGAGAAAGAAGTAAAAGTATTCCAAATGATAAAATTACTAATACATTGAGGACATCAATTACACAAATTAGTAGCAATGAAAGTTGCAGTGTTGTGTAGTATATCGACAAGAACAGGAAAAGGTGCCGGGTTTACAACTATCGCGTTGATTTGCTTTAATGCTTCTGTTAGAAATCCTTGATGTTGTTGCTTGCTCTTGAGTTACTAGGCGAAGTATTCCAACCTCCGGTAGGGATTTTATTTAACGTATCAGATATCGTATTGAGACGGAGCTCACGGTTTCACTTCCTTGTTCGAGAAGAACGACTAATCATCCCGCGTGGGATTTGAACCCTCGTCTTTCAGATCACATCCGAGACAGTCCTTTTTGTCAATTTATATATACGACTTCTTATAATTTATCGAAAATAACTTTCAAATCTAACTTCATTAGAAGATTGTGATCTATAGTATTAAAGGCTTTGGAAAAGTCTGTATAATTGCCATCAACTTGTTTGCGTTGGTCCACTGATGCAGAAATATACTGAGCAATATCGAGAATATTTGTTGTAGTTGATCGACCTGATACAAATCCATGCTGATGAACTGACAAGTATGGTTTTACATTAACACTTTCGCAAAATTTGGTAATATACTTATCGGCCTGTAATCAAAATGTTTTTACAGTCACCTCTTCTTCTGAAAGCAGACTACTTTGGTGTTTTCACAGATATTAGGAGACGTTGATGTTTTAATATACATTTCCTCACAATAATTCTAGGTATACCGTCATCACCAGAGGTCAAGTCCGGTTTGATCCTCGCAGCACCCTCCGTAACTGAAAGTATGTTAAGGGGTGCATACAACTGAAGCAGCGGTTGTTGTAGTGTGAAACACTCCGGACAAGTGCCGATCAAATGCTTCAACTATATCCAAACTATGTCTATGTAGCAACTGCTCTTGGTTATAATACATGCGATCTAGGATCCTAGATGTTAATTTCCTATTATTAACAAATATCCAAAGAGTCTTAGAGTTGGTAACAATTACTGGTAAGATCCGTTACTGATAACTAACCTATGCACTTTCTCTTTTAGACTTAAGCGTCCAACACTTTTAAATTCCTTTTCACCGCTAGATCAACGTTGCTGTAATTGAATAAAAAGTTCCGCTCAATACCAGCCATGCCTAAATAGTCCGCCATATCAACACGTGGAAATTTATAGCGCAGGTTATTATTGGGTGGAAAATTGTTAGGTCTTTGCACGGTATCGTAATGCAAAATATTTCTAGAGCAGGCTGATGCAATTTGTCTCAAATAAATAGCACGACGTCAAGCGCAGTTTCCAGCATTAGAGGTGTTCGTAAATATTGCCCATTGTAATTCATACTGAATTTAGTTGTCGCAAATCTAATGTTTCTATAAAATAATCATACATAATAAACTAGGAACGTTGTCCGCTAAAAATTCCTGAAATTGCCCTTTTCCCTTTAATTTTCACTTTACTTTTTGCTCCAATGCATAAAATGCCTCAAATCTCAAAAAAATGCTTCCAACTATTTGTGGACAAAAATAAATCAAATACTCCGCGTAGAAAAACTATTAACACAAGATAAAAATTTGGCTATGCAAATACCTATGGCCAGTGTTATCTGAAGCGCACGGTATACATCTAATAAGGTTATAATGTTCTACCAATTAATTAGCATTATTCTGAATCTAGTTCTAGATTGTCTAAAGCTTCTCTTTCCGTTAAATCTGTTTTCAGGTTTTCTTGCCCTGCGCCTGAATAATTGCTCTCGGAAAAATCGCAAGCAGTAGGTGGGAGTTGAGTATGAAGCGCAGATGATGATAATAAGGAGAGCTGACGGGAGTTTTAAATTATTTTGACGTTTTAATCGAGATTGTAAGCTGATGCTTGAAGTAAACGGATCTTAACTGAATTTTGAGTGATAGCGAGAAAAGCTTTTTGGTTGACCGCGTTGGTTACTTCTTTAAGTAGTACTGCTAAACCTTTCTGACGGATATATCGTACAGCTATATTTGCTGCTTGTCGGGCGAATGTGGAATTAATTTCTTCTGCCAATTTAACAGAATTACTTCTTTTTGGCCGCAGTGAGTTTTCTTGGTATAAAGGTCGTGGCTGTGGAGTTGTAGCGGTGCTGGAATGGAACGTTTAAAATTTAGTTATGTACCGCTAATACTTTATGCCCTGTGTCATTTTTTAAGCCATATTTGAAAGAGCTCTTCATTTTTAATGTCGTAGATACCTAAAAAAATACATAATTCTATAAATCGCAGCTAGACACAGATAATTTTATAGAGAAGTGGTACATAAAAGATAAAGATAAATGAAATGTTAACATCTTTTTAAAAGCTTTCTTGAATTTGAAATTACTCTATTTAGAGATGATTATGCTAATTAAGCATATTCTTGTATATGTAAAAAATTTAAGAAACTTACCTTTTATATTAATATCCATAACTGAACTACATTCAATGACTTCTTTTTACAGCATAGCACGCACTGATACAAGATTCGTATTAGTCGAGTTATCAAGTATGTTACGTAAACGCCAAAACACACGTAAATTCTAACATTTGAATGTTATATATGTAAACAACATGGATTTATAAACTTAAAAATGAGAAAATTTGAATTTTGGCAAAAAATATGGTCTTGTACAACATATTTGGATCGTTGTTCTAAAATATTGAATAACATAGGTAAACATTATTAACACTTATGTATTAACTTTTGCTATATAAAATTATATCAACAATACCTTATCTTTAATATTATGATATGTATCTTGTATATCCTGCCATAATATTTTGTTAAATTGTGAACTATACTAATTTAGTAAAAAGTATTGCAAGTAATTTAGTCTGTGCTGGGACAACCACTTGGATTATTCAGATATCAGTAGAAACAACAAAGTAGCAACACATTGCATTTAGTGTATTAAACATTAAAACGGTACAAATACTCAGAATGCAAAATATAACTGTCTGTCTCTATCATAAAATTTTAAATAGGTTATTCTGAACTACTGCCACGTCAATGGCGTTTTACTTTCTTCCCTTTGGTAGATAGCATGTGATAAAGGTGCATGGTAATATAACGCAAAACGAAGATTGCCAATAATAAAATAACTATATAAACCAAGGCAACATCTACGAGAAAATATTTGTACCATGGAAGGCTGGCACCTACGGTTCTAAGATGTGGAGCACCCTTGTGTCTCATAACGTATTCTATCCAATATATGGCGGTGTCCATAGGTGAAGTTGGACGATCTTTGAATAGCTTCGAAGCCTTTTTCACATTATTTCGATAACTGAAATTAAAAAGAATGCCAATAAATGCACTATTGCTTGTCGTTCATCCATCGATATATGAAAGAGAATATATTGGAAAATTTTGGAGAACTTGGCAATATACTGAAGCCTGCATGTACTATTGAACTAAAATATTTTCAATTGTTCAAGACTTCCGGCTATATCAAAATTATTCGTCGATATAGAACACCTATATATTATTAAATTTTTTAATTCCTAAGTATTGTTTGATGAAGCAACTATGTTGTTAACCATGTTTAAAGTATTTGCAATTTTTGAAAATTCTTGACAGATGGAGGAATACATATGAACTATTATAACTGTGAACGTGTTTAACTTGGAAAACTGAAAAATTGCAGAACTGTTGACATTATAGGATAGAACACATCAGAAAATGCCTAGAAACAATAACCAAAAAATATAATGCTACGATAACTTAGCTTCCTCATGGTATTGATGGAATAATTCACGGCAAACGCAATAAAAGGAGAGAGAAAAAAATACACTAACACACGAACATGTTTCTGCCTACCCGGCGTCATCAGCATGGTTTCGAGAGTATTTTTATATCTACCTTCTATCGCTGTTGCCTAAAAATACTCTCGAAACCACGCTGATGACGCTGGGTAAGCAGAAACATGTCCGTGTGTTAGTGTATTTTTTTCTCTCCTTTCGTTGGGTTTGCCGTGAATTATGCCATCAATAGCATGAGGAAGCTAAGATATCTTAGCATGATATTTTTTGGTTATTGTTTCTAGGCATTTTCTGA